>LUCH01003658.1:51135-63067 GCA_013368495.1 Paragonimus heterotremus | reverse complement strand
GCACGCCTTGTTACGCAATTCAAATTCAACCTGTGCGCGCTTGCTGGTTTCGACCGCACGTTTCAATAGTAGGTGGGCCTGTGGCAGACTATGGAGACGGTTGCCCGTCTGCCCAATCGATCTATGACATACACCCGGTCCTTTCTTTTAAGCACCTTGATAGGTCCTTCGTCTAGACGTTAGAGGGGACGTCGTTGCCCATCTACACTTACGAAGACGTATGTAGATTGATGGATGGCGTGCGGACTGCAAACCTTACGGGTTTGCTGCCAGATGTCCGTCATCGCGGTGAATGCGGGAGATGCGTTTCTACATGCGTAAGGAAAAACATGGACACCTGTATTCGAGGCTCGAACCACAGCCAATGTTACCAGTGAGGATGTTCGAACACTCCCATTTTCACGGAAGTTTCGTTTTACCCACATTACCAACGTCACTTTTAGAGCCCTATCTGCTCAAATTTTGGCATGACGAGTAACAAGTGAGTTGGACCCCAGTATTTCCTTTTTCCCACAGGCACACAGCATCCATCCAACTGCTTTTCACCGTGGCGCGGCAGTGAACCTGGCACTTGCACTAGGCCAACGGGGTTCTGGTATGAAAATTGAACATCACCGACGTTGTTACTAATGAACCTTTTATGATGCATTTTCAGGAAGGACACGGAACTTTGATAAACAACAGCGAATATGTTGCAATCGCCTACTGAAGAGGTAAACTCTGAGACATATACTGTTAATATTCTCCCATTAAAAGCGTTGTAATCACAATGCGAGTTTGTGCGATTGGACTGATCGTTAGTCTTCTGACTCGAGTTATTCGTAGCTCATGAATTGCTCTTTCTCTGTCGGCATATCGGTCGATCAAGTCGTACGAACTGAGTGACACCATCATCATCAAAGGTAGCAATGCATTATTGGTTCACATTGACGTTTGACTGCCACGCAACTACGAAGAAGAAGAAGAAAGGGGAAAACGTAAATCTTTTATGGGAAGATAGAAGGATAAGAATGGAGAGGGCAGTGAGCCTAACAACTAAAAATAGCTATGCCCATAATCAAACGTACATCATCAAGGCGCCTACACCTTACAAACAAACAGTCAACCTCTAAGTGAAATTAAGGCGTCATCTGCCAGACAGCTTCCTTACGGCTTTCACTGCCCCGCGTCATTAAGTGCACTCGCTTCACGGACAACTCGACCAAGCAACAACAACATTCACGCCACTGAGTTAGATTAGTCGGCATCTCAACTAACGTTTCAAGCCACAGACTGTTTAAGCCGCGAGGGCTTCAGCCCAGAAGACGAACCCGATCTACGGTAACCAACCCTTTCGTGAACGATTTCATTTGTCTACGCCACCTCGAACCATGCGCCAATCGACGACTAGCTGGCATCCTTAGTACATGACCTAACCACCTAGGTCTGTATGCATGTGGTGATTAAACAAAAGAACTCGTTTGACAATCAGTGCCAAACACCCACTTCTTAATCTCCTCGTTGCTTACTCAATTGGTGCCACCCGATACTAGCAACTAAACGCAGACATCGGTGGTGAAATACCTGAATGTGGTTCACGTCCTCTACCCACATCGGCCATCCCTCGCTGTAATACAGCCCTCAGAGAAATACCTCCCTGTCGCCATAGGCGTCTCAGATTAGCGAGCACCACCCTAGCCTTGAAAATACGCGTTTCTATTCCATTCCTTACACCTCCGCCGCCGCTGATGCAGTTTCCAAGGTATACAAACCGGTTAACAACCTCCGTGACTTCATTATCTAGCACTAAATCTACATAATTACAGTAATTTTGCGGAAGCCCTTTGCATTTTGAAGCTGCGAATCGCATTCCGAGTACTTAGCAGAACGTGAAATAGCGTTTAGCGTTGCCTGTGCTGCCCGAAAGTTATCGAACAACAACGCCTTGTAGCCAGCGTCACCAAAATCAGCCAGTCTTTCTCCACGTCAGCATAATTTGAGTGACGTAGACAGTGCCGCATTATTTCGCCTACGTCAAAAGTGAACAAGAATGGTGAAAGGAGACGACCTTACTGTGCGCCGCTCCTGGTGCCGAAACTGACAGATAGATTGCCGTAAACCCTAACCTGAGCCGATGTATGGGAATAGAGCGCAGACAGTATGCTCACATACATGGTCAGTACACTCCTGTGTTCAAGTGACTCTAATGGTTCAGACTGATCCACCGAATCGAACTCACCTTTATAGTCAAGGAGTACGGCGATTGTTGGCCGGCGGTACACGTGACGCTGCTCCAGAATTCGACGGAGGATAAAGATATGTGGTCAACTCAACCATGCCCAAGGCGAAACCCCGCCTGTTCTTCCTTAATGTTTACCTTCCGAACTGCAGTTAGTCTACGAATTATACTGGATGCCGGAACTCTAGTAACGTCTGTGCTCAAACTAATACCCTATGACTTTTGCAGGAGGCCCGCGCTCCCTACTTGAGTGTGGGCACCATTGTCAAGTGACCCCAGCACAGAGGGATGGTCTCCATCGTCCGCACAAAGTTAAACAACTGAATCAAGCCTCTACTGACGCCTCTCTACCTTCTTTGAAAAGTGCCGACATGAGATCATCTGGACCAGCAGCTCTATTGCGCTTGAGAGCTGACGAGCAGTTGCGAACCTCAGTCTCAGTGGGTAGTTCCAAATCCACCGACCAGGGCGCTATGTCACCGGTTTGTGGCGGCAACACAATAGAAGTAGAAGTCCAGCTGATTTGACCCTCAAAGTGTTCCGCCCAACGCTCCAACCTTCTGGATTTATTATAGACGAGTGTGTCATCGGCATCGCTGGTAACTTCACTGACAGACGGCTGCCCCCGACCAGTGGCATGAATCAGCTTGAAGAGTTTTCTGGTGTTCCCTGAAGCAAAAGCGGTTTCCATCTCCCTAACTTTTTCCACTTACCAAGCCCCGTGATCAGCCTTCAGACTAAGTTCCAGTTTCCTACGGTCATCTTTTCTAGAACTGTTACGTGAACTACTAAGAGGAACCCCCCGTCTGGCTCCTAACAGCTTCAGAGATTTCTCTGAAATCCAATTTTTGTTTATCCTATATGTCCCTGTGCCGCATGCTACAGTACCCGCCTTCTGGATTACCAGTGAAATTTGAGTCCAGCACTTGTTAAGATCTTCGAAGTACGAATTACTAAAGCGGCCTTCTAAGTTGGTTTGGTACTTACACTTTACCGATGGTAAATCCAGTTTCTCAACAGCTAAACGTTGTTTTTGGTGTGTTCGTTGCCAAGCAAACGTAAGAACAAAACGACTGAATCCAAGCAAGTGCTCTAATAAGAGCGACAGTCTTTTATGGAATCACGCCACCCATAATTAACGACTATGTGATCCATCTGAGACCAGGCCCGATTTGGAGAATGTTAGCGCCAGCTATAACATTGGCGTGCACGACGCCTGAAACTAGTGCCCGCTAAAAATACTCTGTGCTCAGCACACAGCTACAACAATCGCCCTGCCGTGTCTGATCGGTGTGATGCCGTTCTAAACCTGTCACCTAAACAAGATTCGTCTTCACCAAGGCGGCCAGCCTGGACAGATATATCTTCGGTCAAAACAACTATACCATATCCACGTGTCATCCGAAGGAAAGCGGCCAGATCTAAGTGAAATGTTTTTTTGACGCCGACTTCATTGCAGCCAGTAGGAGTGTATGCAGACAAAATGAATAAATTTATGAAGGTTTTGCGTCTAGAGCTGGCTTTAACAGGACCCGCCAAGCCGACGGCACTATGACTATTGTTAACAGAAACCCACACTGTCAGCGCGGCTGCGGCCGTTGTGCTAAGAACCATACCAACTCCAGAGTGACATGTAACGGCCGTTGTAGAGTCACCCGAAGTGTATAACCAGAATCGGGTAAACGATGCGGGTGCTATTATTTCCATAAGTTTAATACCGTTCAACATTCTGGTCTTTGAAGCACAACATACATCGACAAGCAACGAGTTCAACGTCCGCGCGAAAGCGACCTGTTCACCTATCCGTTGTAGAGTGCGAACGATGAAAGCACCTGTATTAATCCGCACTTTAGGTTTAAGCAAGGGATG
This sequence comes from Paragonimus heterotremus, assembly GCA_013368495.1. Lineage (NCBI taxonomy): Eukaryota > Metazoa > Platyhelminthes > Trematoda > Plagiorchiida > Troglotrematidae > Paragonimus > Paragonimus heterotremus. Next base: position 58,980 of record LUCH01003658.1, on the reverse strand, counting down.
ACGCAGGCCTGAAGCCAAACAGCAAGAGACGGAACTTACAAACTCAGTGTCATCAAGGTTAGCTGCATCTGTTGTGGGATCTGTAGAGTAGTTATCAGAAGTGGAGGTCAGAGTGGGCCTAAGAGCTAAATGTGATAGGACAGCGGGATGGGGGTTAGCAGTAGCATGTTTTCGCCCATCCACTTTGCTGTATGTAGCAGACAGGATGACCCAGGTTGTACTGCAGGACGGTCGATGCAGTATGGAATTACCTGCTGTATGATTATTTATGGTTGTGTGTGGGCTGAGATAATGCCAGGACGCTCAGGCCTAAATAGGTAAACGATTAGGGATCGCTATCAGAGCCCTTGGCTCAAGCGCCTATACTGTAAGGCAGCGGGTAGGTGACAGTGTACCAGAACTGGTGCTTTTTCCAGAAAAAGATGCCAACCTTCTTCCGACCCCTAACCTAGAAGACCGGGAGACTGTGTTTTGTCAGAACTCCACCTATTAACTTGCCTGGTACGAGCGTCTCTGTCGGTGTGGTGGCCACGCCTTCTAGTTCAATCCAATAGGTCATCGAGATGCACAAGCCGTCACACTACGTCAAAACCCAACACCTTCGTGACAGAAGTTACGCCACGATCGATATAGATTCAACATACGCTGTTCGGCCTCAAAGGTCGTTTACAGTATGATAAGAACGCTCTACTGTGGGTCTGCCTGGTGGATCGTTGCTACCTGATTCGATTTTACTTTGGCCGGGTTGTTGGGGATCAACGGAGTATAAACATACACGACTGGATCATAAGATCCGGTAAACACTTATCCCCACTCAGCGCACAGTAATCGTCACCAACAGCTGGTGGACAGAATTGACCGCCAAGCGCCTGAAAGGAACTGTCCGAAAGTCGTGGAAGGAACTGCGTACTTGGTTGCCTCCAAGCGTCGCTCCTGTTGCTGGAATGCTCCGTGAGTACTTTGCAAAATATATGATTAAGTCTGACCACTGGATATGCTTATCGCTCCTTATCTGAGATAGCTGTTTAGTAAGCAGTGTTAGATCCTAGGGCATGGGCCTGTCGACGTTCATCATGTGATACTGAGTCACATCGTGATCCTGAGGGTAGCTGTTTCGCACGGTAAAGAAGGGTGATTCATCAGGCGTGAATTTCATAGGGGGACCATGCGCTTCTGTGCTTACTTGAGGACGAACTCAAATGGCCAGTTGAAAGTGTGAACTGTACGGAGTAGCAGGTTGTCTGTTTCAAGTGGATGGAGAAAGACGCACAATATTTATATGAGAGTGGGAAACTAAAACGGACTACAGGCTGATGCCGAATAGCGCTCAGTCATGGCGCCTTACTCGTTGAATGTGGCAACGGAAGCGAGCGAAACTGCCAGCAATCATTGAAACGGTCGAAACGAGCAAGTTCACTCTGTCTGCTTATTCACAGCTACCGCAGCGCTACCTAAGTGAGACAGCCGCCGAGCACATATGCGAAGTTGTGTTACCTACTGTTCCTAACACTTTCAGTAACCTGACAGATTGATATTCGCCGCTTTCACGGGCATTGTGATTCGCACAAATACAGCTAAGAATGCTTTCAACCCGCGAACCTGAGCGCCGCAACCGATGAACCGCGTGCTTACACCCGACTACTGAACCTGAGCTCACCCAACAAAACAGAGTGCTGTCTCCAGCATTACTCAACAAACAGTCACTATTGATGTTGCCTGCAAATTTTTCTTACACACAGTCATTAGGTCACAAAGATGTACAATCCCACATTCCTTCCCCCCTACATCATCACGTCGCTCGAAATGACTCAAATTCAATCTGTCACGACCGTAACGCAGACGGGCTGAATGAGTGGAGGCTACAGACCACTTCAGAGGGCGCAGTGACGTTGAGTAGAAGACTGCATAAACAAAGGACGGACGTAATACGAATGTACACCTTTCCAGTGTGTTTATCGATATACCTAGTAAATTCACGTGAATGAATCAGGTGAACGAGGACCACGATCAAAGGTATTCATCGACGATGGGCACTTTCCTCCCTCTGTGAATGTTGCAAAAGCACCTTGTTTCGTGTTCAACGCGATAAGATTAGGTTGCGCCACACGGTCAACCCGGCTTAGTATTAAGTGCGAATGAAGGTCAGCCGCACTGTTCAGTGGCCCTGTGTAAGCACAATAGTGCACCAGAGGAAGTATTTCAATGGCACGCTCGCTGTCAAATCACGGTCAACGTTAGCAACGGATAGCCATCAACCGCGTGACAAGTTGTCTGGAGACCATGCCTAGGAAGCAAGAACATCGGCCACTCTCGTAGGCAATCGTCAAACACTCAGCACAAGCAGCTACTTCAACGCCGGTCTCGGTTATTAACGTGATTTCCCGGTACCTATGTAGCTGCGGGCCGAGTCCCTTGCACCTGAGCTTTAGTCGTTGGCGATGCCACTATCCCCCGCCCCTTCCAGTTGACACATGGACCGTATTTCCATCCTCAGTTCCCAAATATGGCTCGCGGACGTGATTGTCGACACCGATCACCACTCTACTTACCATGGCCTTGGGCCAAACGCCCACGGGTCGGGGGCCTGTAATCAATAGGACAAGGTCGTCAACATTCATGCGAATAAAAGAATTATTGAAACGTATTGGAGATGATATCGCACCGAATATGGTGTAACAGTCTGAATAACTTGAAACAAGCTTCACATACCATTACACGCTATTGGCTCTGGCTACTACTAACACCTTCCTTAATTCCAGTTCTATAGCTTGAAGATGTTTGGGCAGCTTGTCGGGTAGTCAGGAGTCCGCAGATCCCTACAGAAAGATCGGGCCACTCAAAGACGTGCGTATTTTGTGAGAACAAGCTTGTGAGCCTTGTCCCGAAGCTACGTCTGACCGGCTTAACTCTGACGGAACGTTTTGCCACCGACACTCCTGGATATAATCACAAATTAGTCGACCGCGGCTGGCCACAAATATGACAAGGCAACCGAATACGTTTCTCAATTACTCTCACACAATGACCGAGTTTGTTCAAAGCGTGACGTCACTATAAACCTCATAGATTCGGTGGCTAATACCGCGGCTGTAAGCTCTAACCTCGGGATAATCAAGGACTTTGAGGATGCAACCCGGGGATTCTCTATCAAGGACCAGCAAAAGTTGCTGCCACCTTCTATGATGTTTCGGAGATAGCCAATAGCTCCATAACCTATCCGGAAGGCACCAGGAAACGTGACTCCGAGCACGTTGGCCTCATCTCATGGGGTAGGATACAACGTGATACAACGACTGAGTCTGTCTTCACTACGTTCATTGACCACTACCTCCACTGTCGTTTGTATTTTTCGTCTAAAGATGTTCTCCATCGGATAGTCGTCCCACTTGAGCACTGTAACAAATTCCGACCGCGAAGAACAAGTGGAGCAATAAACCCCAACGGGTCGCACATTGGCGCGATACCTAGCAACAAGTCCTTCCGAGCGAATGGCTTCTAAGGTAAAGACACAAAAAACCCGAAACCCTCTTCCGGTAAGTGCCAGTGGACCTCGAGAACTTTCTGGTGACTGCGGTCACCTGGGTCCAGTGTTAATGGCATGGATGTTCTTTCGTTTGGTGGTACATCTATCAGCGTCCGGGTTGTGTTAAACGTCTACTTTACCAGTTTAAATCCACCTAAGAAGACCGGTCCGCGTAAATCAGACGTCACACGTCTGACATCCTTAAGTGTACTCACCGATGCCAAGAAGTCATTAAATCAAAAAGCATCGCCCACAATTTGACTGGCCAGTTTGCCATTCGATGCTCAGTATTGACTGCCGACTCCCTGAGCGCATATTTGCGCAAATTTGCGAACAAGTAGCCCCGAAATGATTGATCATAATCCCACACATGTCCGATGTGCCGGTCATTGATTCGTCGCTTCACCAGAAAAAAGCTTAGTGCCCGCCTGTCTCCCTCAATAACCTTCACCCGCAAAAACGTTTTCTCTCTGTCTGACGACAAGGCTATTAAACCCTTTCGGAACCGTAACAATACACTCAATAGGTTGTTCGTCAGAACTGACCCACGCAGCGATATCTTGTTCAAAAAGATATCTCTATACTTCGCCGTAGAAGTTGACACTGTTCGCGCTTTCCCAGGTTTAGTCTGATTCAGCGCCGGGTGGTGGGGTAAGTCTGCCAGCGAGGGGTCCCATCCTTACTGGTGTAAACTACCGATATATAACCTATGATCACTGGACAAAGTTCTCGTTATGCTTACTATAATAATGATAATAATAATAATAATAGTTATATTTCTCAACGCATCTGTGAGAAACACGCTCAGATAAGCGTGATCAGTACACACATTTTAGCGTGGAACACATACCGTACACATAATTGTTAATTGTACAGTACACAAATAATGGGAATAAATTCGTAAAACGGACATAATAATACAGGAAAATTCTGGTTTATGAAGAAGCATTTGGCCCACTTGCTTCTAAAACGACAGTGCTCAAAATTTTCAATGTTCGATAAAAAGTGCTGAGTAGTTACATCAATTTTCGCCTCACAAGGTTAACGTTGGCCTTACGTTCAAGGTCATGCCAGAAGAAAGATTTCTCAGGATGCAGAAAATGAACAGTCGAAGAATTTCATCATCAGTTGATGTAGACGGTTTCGGAAGATGTTTTGAAGCTTTCGTGATGATGAAGGAAGATAGGAGGTCCCAATTTTGCCGGAGAAATGGACGATCTTCTGGACTGGACTCGGTTATTTCCTTGAAATCGACGGAATTTCACAGACCTCGCGAATTGTGCAACCAGTACGGGATTTTGATTGTGCGGAAGTTATGGGTTATTGTTTCGCGTTAGAACTTATCGAGGAATCAAGGATATTAATCTGGTGCCGTGATAAACTATCCTACCTAGCAGGCTTAAACCTTTTTTAGCCAACAGTCAGTTTTCAAGGAGGCTTACACTGTCAGACCGCCGCAGCAAACCAGTCTCATACTGACCATCCTTGGGCTTTGCAGTAGACTGCAATGCGCGTAGCTCATGAAAATGACCAAATTTAACCACCTCTTCAGACAACCGGTGCTCCACAAACTACATCACAAACATGAACTGGACCAATCGTTCTAGCTCGATATCTTTTCAGCGAAGAACTTCAGCCGTGCTGTTTGTTGAGAGTGACATGGAGTCCCGTAAAGTCCAACCCAAGATAATTTTCACATCCCGTGCTTACTCCTGCACCTGACCTCTGAAACGCTACCACGTGTACATTCAGCACACCGCAGCTTATTGCTAAGCCGACTTTATCTTTCTCCAACGACATGACGAATAGACCTGCCAAGTGAGGCCAACGTTAAACGTCCTTTCCATATATGGTTCCCGCCCGTTCAACTTGAAGACGTTTGAGAGTGAAGGCCTTGTCGACCCTGATTCTACTTCCATCATCAAAGACTCAACTTACAAATTCATCTCTTGACACCTAATAGTATCCGTTTTATACAGTGTGCGAACAACGAGTGTTCTCTCGCACGCTGGCAGTCTTAATCGTTCAGTCACGGAACCAACACGAACCTCTCTGTCACGCAAAGAGGTGGTTCCATGGCTTGACTTCTTTGCGTCGAGTTCAGGCCCCGAGGGTACCTAGTCTGCGTGCATCAGGATATGATGTTGCCTTCCACACGGCTGCCGTGAACAGTGTAGACGGACTCTGCAATACATGGTTGTGTGGCTTGGCAATGGACAAATAAGGCATCGTTTGCACCTCCTTATAACCACATGTTGTTCCACTGATGATATTCTCCCAAATTGCTGACATGTTGGCTTACCGTGATCACCACCACATACTGTACATTGGTGTGGCTTATTTACCATTCCAACGACGGTTGACACACAGAATATTCGTTGAGAATCCTTGGGGAAGCATGCGGCCTCATTTACTCTGACGCAGCCACGGACTGATCGGGCGATGAGTTGCCCATACAGATTACCGAAAACCGAAATTCATACCCCCATAAACTCAAGCAAATCGATGGAATAAAGATCCCGACCAGTTTTTATGACACAATCAGCCACATCTGCTCACTTCTTTTCATTTGGGTGGGAAAGTTTATCCAAGATGCGCAGAAGATTGGTTGAGCAATTTAACTCAGGTGAATGGTTCAGTTGGAAAAACGTCAACGGTCATCCCTTCATCTGAGTGACTGAACGTTGAAGGCCCTCAGTTTCACCCATAGCCAGCCTCAAGCCGTTAAGCGCGTTCTTAGTGACGGCCTGAATAATTTCATGGGGCCTTCTACATGACTACTTCAGTAAATCCAACTTCGTTAGCCAGCAATACACAATGTTCAATAGTTGCGTCAGTTCGACCCTCACAGAGACAAATCACTTAGGACGACCTATGCCCTCCGTCATTTAATCTTTTGGTCACATTATGCCCAATAGTTCGCATGAAGCTAAGAAATTTAAAGGGCGACTCTTCGAATGGTTTCAGCTAAATCGTTAAAGACCTACACTGATAAATAAGTTGCGCATATATTGCTCTATAGAGTTCACTTGGAACCTTTGAGTATTGGGTCCCTATGACGAGCCATAAGGGAGAACATTTGAATCCGTTTTCTCAGATGGCTTTCCAATCTTGCCGGCACTGAAAGTTCCTGGAACCTTTCGCAAAATTCCAGCTGTGCCTACCTCTAAGGGTCACAAGCATACCACAGTCACACAAAACAGCAGACGGTCCATCATACCCAGCCGCGTCCCAATTAAGATCAAGTAAACCCTTAGAAAAAAGGAGTTAAGCAAAGGACGAACTGATGCAAGAACAGTAGAAACCTTTAAAGATGTTCGGATGTCGTCATTATTGTGAGTCACCTGTAGATCAGCAGTCAGTTGTTGGTGATAGATAGCAAGATTATCTTCCACTGTTTGGGACATTGCAGATACTCTCAAAAATATAGTTATCCTTGGGGAAGCTCAAAGCAATTGGTAATCAAAGGGACCGCTTCCGTGCATCAAGTGTGTCAAATTCGATCAGCTCGGATATTGCATCTCCGAGTTAATAACCTCCAGCCAACTGACGGGTAGATTTGATCTCGGCGAAAACATATTCTTTGAGCACTACTAGCCTCGGACGTCCAGTGGTTTTTCGAGCAACGCATAGCCTACCCGCAGCATCTGTCGATAGGTTGAATCTAGAGTTGCTGCATCCGCAAGCAACAACCGTCCGTAACTTCTCAGTCCGCCGAGCAACCGATTCGGATCCAAAAGGTAGGACGGACGTATCGGGGAGTTTTTTATGAATAAGGTGATAATGCGTAACATACAAGCCGGTCGTCTTCACTATGATTGTCTGTTACGTTCGCAGACCACCTCCAAAGCAAGCCGGAAACACCGGGGATCGTAGTTCTTCTAAAGTGTGGATATCAAGAGCAATCTTGCAAAAGGAGACAACAATAATCGGCCTGAATCATAGGCTCGGCATACTATGCACACGACTCACAAACGAAAACCAAAACGGCGCCAACAACACAACAGCACGCCTCGTTATACAATTCAAATTCAACCCCTGCGCGCTCGCTGGTTTCAAACGCACATTACAAGTGTACTAGGAAATTAGTACGTGCGTTACTCATACAGGGTTGTACTTAAACAAAAACAAAAACAGGACTGTATGTCACACATATATTTTTCCACATATGTGTATGCCCATTCGTAATAACTTATTCACCTTGGTAATAAGTCAGGCTATAACTAATGATAGCCGGCATTGACTGTTTGCTTGGCCAACAAACAAAAACTCTCCACAGACAACTGTCAAAAAAATCTCCCTCGTTCACCTCATATAATGCC
>LUCH01003658.1:35786-50766 GCA_013368495.1 Paragonimus heterotremus | reverse complement strand
TTTATTGGCATGAATGCTAACCGTAGAACGTGAGTTCCTGAGCTGTCGTTTTCGGGAAAACTATTTTTCCGGAATAAATCGTTTAAGTGGCTCGGTAGCTGATGCAGAAATTGCGATCGTCGAAATTTGCCTCATGACTTCATATCTGTTTGTTTTAACTGACCATTAATTAAAAACCACCTTCTCGTAATTGTTTTTCGAAAACTGGTATGTTCGCTGTTGTTTTGGTCGATTGCATGTGTGAATGTTATCACATGGACGCTGGGGTTATTTTTAATGTACTTTTTCATTTTTGCCATTTGTTTTTATCATTTCACCTCCGGTTGTTCATTTTTTATTTGTAGGAAATGAATTATATTGTTATTTGCAAGGCGATGTTTGAGGATCGCGAATTTCGCACCTTCTCACACCTTCAGGAGTGTCTTCAGAGGTACATGGACGAGGTGGGCGTCATTTACGTTCGTGGGACGAGCCGCAGGTCGAAAACCGCTTCAATGTACGGTATGGTAAGATTATATGATTTCCAAAAACCGTGCAGATTTATTATCGTTCTACGAAGTACAAAAGGCTTAAGAGTGTTTGCATAGGTGTGCGTTATGTCTAATGGGGTGACTGTTGCCAGTCTTAACGAACCAGTTCCCGCGGCACATGTTGCAGATCACGACTTTATGTGGTCCGACGAGATACGTATCTGGTCGTGAGCTCTTCCGAGTTGGAGTACAACGACCTTCTCAATCGTTTGCTATATGGGTCCCATTTTATGAGTCGTGGACTGACCGTCGGTGAATTGAACGAATGCAGAAGTCTGTTCCAGTAAAATACACTAGCTACCGACATTAAGCATTATGTAGCGGATGTTTACGGAAGTTTATCACAACCGCTGACGTTGGAAACATCCGCCGCAAGTTAAAGCCTAAAAGGTCAGGTGGGTTTGTTACGTAAGTTTGATCACGGAATGTTAGAGAAACTTGATGACGTCAGCGATTAGTCCTATGGGTGTGGTGCGCACTCTGAGGAATGAAGGCAACCAATACACGCATATCAGCTTCGCCCAGCGAATGTAGATTGAACTATTCCGACGTTTCCCACATGTTGTGAATGTGGATACAACTCATGGGACAAACCGGCACAAGCATGTCATTGTACGTTTCGTCATACTGTCGAAGTTGGAAGTTATATCAGTTCCTAGTGACAGACGGTATGGGACACGGCCGACCCGTGATATACGGGAACGTTTGTAGTGGGAAGTTTGCTTCACTACATAGACTTTTCGAAATTTTTCGTGAGATGATGAGCGAGCCGGTTGTGGTGAGAACATTTGTCATGGATAAGATGGCTGCACAGATGAGGGCAGCCCATGTAGTGTTCGGCTGCGACATCCTGGTGTGTTACTTTCATGTACGCGATGCCGTACGTAAGCATGCAAGTGGGCAAAATTTGCCCGTTATATTTGTTGTAAGACAAGGTCTCTTCGCAGTCGTTTTCTCTTCCACCGAATGGCTACGGCCGAAAATGAGGAAGGGTAAGTTGCACCGTTACACTCTTAACCGTAGGTTTAAACGAGATTTGTACATCACCGACCGAACGGATAAGAAGTTTCTGAATTATTTGCTGTGTAATTGGCTGTACATCAAGCCGAAGTGGGCCATTCATACTCAAGGCGATGTTGTCCACTTCGGCACTCGAACGAATATTAGGCTGAAAGACGCGAACGGACGGTTGAAGAAAACTCAACCAAGAGACTTCTTAGCCGTCGCCATTCAGAAAATATGAAACCACAGTGAGTGACTGCTACGAGAGTGTGAAATATAAACGGCTTATGAATTCATTTCGCACACTCTCTTCAGTCATAAACGTGTGACTAACATTGAAACAAAACCAAACAAGACTTAAATGAAACGGTCAGAATTACAAACTAGACTGGATCGTGATTGGTACTCACGGTCAAACCCACGGTAAACGAAGGCTGAAAGTCAGTTGTTTCTGTGCATATTGGACCGGCTGTTGACGGCTGATCAACAAATCTTCAATATACTTGATAATTTGTGAGTTGTGAGCGTTCATCAACATCTTACTCGAGGATGCAGTGTTGACAATATGACCTGTAGTCAATAAGCGCCTTACAATGGATGAAGCGGCGTTTCGTCCTCGCTTAGTGTCACTCATTGGTGGGTTAGACACTGCAACTTTCAATCAGTTTGGGATGTGCTCCTTGGCCCTGGTTTCAAGCATCACTTCCGTTCTACTAATGTATGTGTTTCCGAAACTACAGGAAAACTGACAGATGCAATGACTAGTAAAAAACGTAGGGGTTCGCTTTTTGACGGGGAGCAGAGGTAACCTAGTGGTTGGTGAGAGCAGAACAAGCTTTGCTGCATCATACACCCGTTTTAGCGCGCTGCTGATCATCTTACCAAAGGTGTTTACCAGACTATCTCCTTCGAAGGGGACGTCCAAAGGTGTATTTTTCGCAGGAGTAAATTCGCTCCGCTTCTGAACGAAATGTTCGGGGAAATTGTTAGCACGAAGCGTTTCATACAACACTGGTTGCCCGGCTCGTAATCTGTCTTGGGAGCATATTCTTGAGGCTCTGTGAAACAGTGAGCGTACTAAAGACCTTTTGTACGCAACAGGAGCAAAACTCATAAAATTCGTGTATTGTCCACGTTCAACAGAACCGTACGAACGGCGCCTAACCGGGATGTCCAAGAAGGGTAAACTGTTCTCACATTCGTACTCAACTGTGACTGAGAGATTTGGGTCGACTGAGTTAAGTGCTTGAATCGTTCATTCCAGTTGATTTAACCCACGATAAACGTCTAAGCATAACACCTGTATTCGTGCTAGTAGTTGCCCCGTCCATTTTACTCAAGCTTTGATCAACACCTGACCAAGTATTATACGTTCACATTAGCAACTACTTCGTCCAGTTCACTCAAGCTATGATCAACGTCTAAGTGTGTCACATGTATTCAAGCTAGTTGCTGCTCCGTCCAGTTCTCTTGAACTACGATCAACGGATAATTACGTCGCATACGTTGGCCTTAATGCTCCGTGCAGTTCACCTAAGCTAGGATCAACGCCTAAGTAGGTGGTATGCGTTAACACTAGTAGCTTCTCTGTCCAGTTTACTTAAGCTATGATCAACGTCTAAGTATGTCTCATGTATTCATGTCAGTAACTGCTTCGTCCAGGTGACTTAACCTATGATCGACGCCCGGGTATGCAGTATGCGTCCCAACTAGTAGCTGCTCCGTCCAGTACGCTTAACTCATGATTAACGTTCAAGCATGTCACATGTACTCATGCTAGAAGTCGCCCCGTTTATTCAACTGAAACTATGATCAACGTCTAAGTGTGTCACATGTATTCATGCTAGTAGCTGCTCCGTCCAGTTCACCTAAGCTATGATCAACGCCTAATTATGTGGTATGCGTTGACATTAGCAACCACCTCGTCCAGTTGACGTAAACTATTATCAATGCTCAAGTATGTGGTATGCGTACACAGCAGTAGCTGCTCCATCCAGTTCACTTAAGCCATGATCAACGCCCAATTATGTAGTTTGCGTTTATACAACAACTCCACGTCCAGTTCACTCAAGTTATGATCAACGCTTAATTATGTAGTGTGCGTTCACAAAAGTAACTCTCCCGTCCAATTCACTTGACCTATGATCAACGTTGATGAAGAGAAATCGGGAGAATTCAGAATATACTTGTATCTAGACCGTTGGGCATAAGGTGTAATGATCTCCTTTAGTTCCGGTCAAAAATGAGATGACATACTGGCAGCCGTCAGTGAAGTTTGTAGCCGGCGAAACTATAGGCCGACTGTCATAGGAATCATAATCGTTCATGATACGAAGATAGGAGGGTTGCAGCTGAAGTGGTAAAAATAGGAATCAAGGTTTTCGTGGGATAAATAATGAATATCAAATTTAGTCATTATCTGTCAGGTAAATGGGCACTGACTCGCGTACATGTGGCAAGCTATATTCAGAAATAGTCAATAAGCAATAAACAAAACAATACGCACGTTTTTAATGATAGAATGTGTGTCATCCATGTTTACGCTATACCGTGGGTAGTAAAAACCATGTGAAAACGTAGACCCTTTTCTACTGGAAATACTATAAAGGAATCAAACTGAACATATAATTCAGGTGAATAATTAAGCAGCGACCCTGGCGGCATAGCTTTAATTAGGAATTACTGTGATATTTCATCTACCATGCAATGTAAACGCAACGTGGTCGAGGATTACAAATTCAGTGATATCTACAAAGCCACGCTGAATTGAGCGTTTCCGCCAAAAAGGTAATGTATTCTAGCACGGAAATTCCGGCGGAAGCATTTTCAGGACGCAGAATCGATGAGGAAAGTCAACATGATGCTTTTGTCAAAAAAAATATAGACACATTTTTTCCAACAAAAGTGCAAATATGGGGCAATTTTTAGGCCAAGCTGATTTTTTCCCATTGCGATGCTCTAATTGTGTTCCATAGAATATGTATATTTGTTCCGCAATGTGCGTTTTAATATTTTGTGAAAAGCTTGAAATATCTCTTTTCGCGCCTAAATGGCCGTTTTCAACACGCTTCGGCCTTGAAGCACCATGCCGGCGAACTAGAAGATTTCTGTTATAAATATCGTAGTCTTTCCAACTGGGAGTGTTCTTAAATATCATTCTTTCAGCAGTTCACCTTGTTTCCATTCCAGCGTACATCCTGATTTCATGGAAGAGTTAACAGCAGTGGTACCAACGAGTGGTGAAGCATGGTGAATTGTCCCACTTTGAAGTAGGTTATAGGCGTCTCCCACGTTTGTGGTATTATAAAAGCTCAACACTGATGTTTCAACAACAGCTCGGTTGTCGAAATTATAATCACGCTTTCCTGCCTAATCACGCCGAAATTTAAATAAAAACATGTGTCTCTACGTCTATGACGTCGATTTTCATTATATTTTACCTTCATATTCCCGAAGTAGCGTAGAATGCGACTCTGCGTTATTTTTCCATTAATCCCCATGCCATTAAACAACCGCGCACTTCTCGTTTACGTCTTCGGAAGATTGAAGCAAGGGAATCTCTAGGGAACAGATTTGTAAGATTTTACATTCTGCAATATATCACAAATTTTCAACAACATTAACAGCTACGAATTATTTTTTTAACTAAAAGATAACGGAGATATTCACTTTCAGTTTAGTTCAGTTCAGTTCAGTTCCCAGGACAGAGCGGCTTCAGCTATAAATTGTCCAGTTTCTTGCACGAGTGAGCTTCTGAGGTCGCCCAATGCTGCGACAATAATGAGAAGAAATTCTTCACTTCCATGAGTTAGTATGAGGGATATCAGATAAAAGCTTAGGAGTTTAAGCTATCAGTGCTATCAGAACACAGCAAGTTCACGTTCTACCGACTGCAGGCAGCCTTTATTGAAAAAGCACAAAAATATTATTATCGCATAGAGATTTTGTCAAAAAATATAACATTTATATTAATCTTCCTATTACATGTTATTCTTTACATTTTTCCATGTAACACATGACATTACGCAATTTTTCTTATTCCCACAGGCATCCATAATGCAAGGAAAGTTTTCGCGATAAGTGGAGGCTCAAAACCTCATGTTGGCACAGCGATTAGTGAGATTTTCAACCTTTTAACGTTTTCTAGCAGTCAGCGCGGTCTCGCGCCGGAGTCTGCTCAATTCTTCCTCGGATTTTGGTAATTCCCGTCCTCCCTCGTCCAAACTGAATTATTTCAACATTCTTCCCATCAAAGTTTCGTCAAATAACGGCGAAATCCTTCGAAGATACATTTGCACGTATTTCACGAAGTGACCTTGAAATATTTGAAAAATCGTCTTTACTTAACCTTGGAAAATATAAAGTAGTGTAACGTATCATTTTTTGGACTGAATCTGTGGAACAGACGAACTATATTCTTTCTTTATCTGTAAATCAAACGCTGTAAACTATGAATCTTTTCCCTCTGGTTACGTCTTTATTTGTCAACAAGTTTCATGTTTGTCTTGTTATATATCCATCTGTTGCTTTGTACCGCAAATAATTATTTGTAATGATCACGAATGCCCGAGCGTGTTTCTCACAAGTGCGTTGAGAAAATATATATATTATATTAGGTGGGATGTAAAAACAAAGCATCCGCACTGAATCAAATAAATGTTCAAGTTTCGAGAATAACGGTTCAAATAAACATGATCAATTGCAAAATTCACGTAATGGCGGAGCGATGCAGTGCAAATAAAACCAAGGTACGTGAAGGCAAAAGTCCGGCAATGGGATGTAAAGACGAAAGGTTGCGCCAGGATAAGTCTTCACAAGTAAACGATATCAAGATTTAATAGTCCCTTAAGATTAATGTTCATGGGAGAAATTATTCATCGCACACATAACCTCAACTGAATTGTCAGCCTTCGCAGGAAAAACTCGCAATCACTGCCACGCAAATTCTCAATGTAAGAAGAAGCAACAACGAGAATGGAGTAAGAAAAGACAGACGTGGTAACCGGTATCATAAAAGGCACCTAACCAATGTCAAACATCTAACACAAGCAGGCGCTTTAACACATACCGCGGATTATAGTATATCACCGCTAATCAACTCGCACACTGGAGTAACACTACTGTGGCACACTTACCACACCAAACGGCCATCGCGTGTAAGATAGTTTATATAGACTACCAATTCCCGGATGCACACATTAAGAACTAGACGCAAAAATGAAAATCCCAATAAACGAGGGACCAAAAGTATTGTAGAAAGGTTACGGGTCTTGTTAAACACTGTACGACATCGATACGCAATGTCTGTGTAAGCCATCTTAGGAGGCTTAGGACCCAACTATCGTGCGGGCAAGCAGGCTGAAAGTGTGTTGGCGCTATTGACTCACATAAGCTGGCACATGCACAGACGAACAACCGCGATCGTATACATCAGACGGATGACAAGCAAACGTCCTCACGACGTCATATGCAATAAAGAGGATTATTTTTGGAGGCTTTTTACACAACGTACAGCGGGCAGACTGAGGTTATCTTCTGGTTACCGCATACCGATTCATAACCCCGCCTTCGAGAAGGCGAGAATGTCTCACCGACGGTTACGGGCTGGGATCTCCACCTTATTCGAATTTTCTCTTAGTGTACCTGCGTTGTTTAGGCGTATCTCAGGGGAGCTTGAACAGTTCATGTGCCGTACCTGGAGCTGCTGAACACCAACGGTGGTGTGCCTTCTATTTGAACTCGGTCATTCTGCTAGACGATCTTTTTTGGTAGAAGTCCATTTCGAACGCTTACAGCACGGCTGACATCAGTTTGTTATCGGTGAATTTTGGGCTGTAATCCCTGTTGACCTTAGATTGTGTCTGATTTATTCCATATTCATACTCCACTGTGTTCGGGGTGCTCCTCCTAGATTGGATGATTCTATTAGCATACGGAACATCTCTTTCTTTTTTGCGACGAAAAAAGGTCTGAATATTTGAGCCTTCACTGCATTTTTCTTTTGGTTTCTGCGGTCATCTTAGTATCTCTTTGTATCTGCTGTGGCACCATACTGTCTGCCATGAGGGGCTCCAGACTTGTACTGCATATTCTCGACGAGCCTTTCCATGCACCCAACTCAATGAAAAATCTTCATGGGTTACTCTGACCCTTCGGAAATCAACTTTCCTGCCCTTTTGTGCAGAGGGCCTGTGAATCTTACGTCAACGCGCTTTTTCGTTGCTGCTGGGGTGTTGGGCTTCGCCGAACATATATCATGTT
Source organism: Paragonimus heterotremus (assembly GCA_013368495.1). Lineage (NCBI taxonomy): Eukaryota > Metazoa > Platyhelminthes > Trematoda > Plagiorchiida > Troglotrematidae > Paragonimus > Paragonimus heterotremus. The sequence continues at coordinate 42,973 of LUCH01003658.1, read as the reverse complement.
TCACGCGTTGGCGGGATATCTGAAAGTCCTCGCGTTTGTATTTCATTTTTGGCAGTAATGACTTAATGGTTGTTATTATGGAAGCAATCGTGCATCCTGACTTAAGAATCGACGTAATCTTTCAGCTTGAATTCATTTGCAGAACCAATCTCGTGGATATTGCTACCGGGAAGCGGAAAAACTTTGCGAAGAAAATGTTGATCTGCTGCATTCCCGTTTTGGCGTCAAAAACGTGGGGTACTGAACTGCGATTCACTCTACTGATGAACTGTGCAAAATGGTTACTGACACCCTCTAGATAGTCGTTAATAAATCGATACCACCAATTGTCCCAAAATGCCGCAAACAGTTATATCAGATGTGCTGGAGTACACTAGAGCTAGTCCTGAAGATAATATGTGCATGGATGAGCTAGCGGTTATCCATGCCAAGGCAAGACCGGAAAACGCAACCATTCATTCTCAGTCGTTGCGCCTCGCTCATTCGCGGGGACCGGCTTCATTATCGGTAACGGTTCACAAACGCTTTGTTGCTTATGCGAAAGGCCTATTTTGGTTTGTATCGATAACCCGAAGGGGTAAAACGGGAGTGCCTATGACTCCCGATTCGACAAGTCACACAAGTGCCTGTGATGAATTCGCTGATGTTCTTACGGAGTTTTACAGTAGTGTTCCGGCTCACATGTCACCATCTCACCAGATTTCTTCTGCCATCGAGTTCGAAAGTATGAATATTGTAAACACAAATTATGGCGCTGTCTTGAATAAGCCCCGGCACCTCAAAGGCTGGTCTTCCTATCCAGATAGCGTATTTTTGTAAGCTTTTCAGGAAGCAGTTAAGAAGATTGCCTGCACCCTTAGCTTACTATTCATTTATTCCAGAAACTGTACCCAGTGGTTGGAACATAACGGACACCACTGCTGTCTTCATTGATGCCATACTAAGTCCTTCCAATGGTTGATGCCCATTATCCCTATTGCTAAGTGCACTTAACTTATAAGGCACACACTTGTATGGCCCACATCATTGTTGTCTTCCTTCCCGTGTTTTCTTCTGTAATGTGCGGCACAGTATGCCAACTAAACGATCTTCCTCTTCCACTTGTCCGCTAGTTGCCCAAACGCTGAATCATCCCGTGGATTACTTTCATTTTCGGCGCTCGTATAGATAAAGAATTGTGTCCGTACACCGAATTAACGCCTTCCCTGGTATGCACAACGAATACGGGACATTTACTTAGAGAACAAATAATTGCGGGAGACCAAACATATTATACTATAATTGCAGTAGGTCTCACCCACTGCTAAACGATAGCGATACGCGAAGAAAGTAAGGGAGGTTAGGAATCCAACCGTTGAGCAAACGAGCAATCCGGAAGTATGGATAGCGCCTGTAGATTCTGGCCAGAATCTATAGAAGTTGTGTTCGGATCACTCCAACTGAAACTGATAGTTGGATAGCAAAATGTTGGCTGGAGGATCGAACCACGGACCCGTCACACCGCAGGCCACAACCCTACCGCTCGACCAACCGACCGTTGTCGGCCGACTGCACAATGCCAATCTCAACTGATCCCCATACCCATACCCCATTGGTCAAACTATCGTACTGTAGGTCTGACCCATATACACTCCTGTATTGATTATATTAATTACTGGCCGAACGTTTCTTACATTATTACACGTAACTAACCCTGCTCCGACACTATGAACTGCCCCTTTGAACTCGCTCTTTGTTTGTTTTGTACCGCCGCATCGAACTGTTTACGCTACCGTGTTATTGGTTGATATTTGCTGACGGTTAAATTCCGTGCACAGAGTTCACTTGGTTGTAAGTTGTATAATATGCTAACCGTTGCTTATTTGTGTACAGAACCAGTTTATCTGAGTAAACCTTCAACATTCCGTCTTGTTCTGCCCTGAATCAAGAGGTTTACAACCGCCCCGATAGACTGCGTATAGCCGTGAATCCTGACAGATTCTACAGCGCCTTTGGCGCGCATAAGTTAATGAACACGCAAACAAACAAACGCGATGACATGCAGCAGACAGACGGCAGACAGAGATTCTTATTATCTTGTGTACAATGCGGACAAAGATTTCAGGAAGAATTTTACATATCGCACAGCAAGCAGACCGGGGTTATCTCAAGGTCACTATATAGCCTCAATCCAGAATGATACTGTGAACGCAACCATCCGCTCTGGAAATTCTCCAACGTGCATTCACGAAAGGTTTAATGGGTTATCCGTCATCTCTGAACTACAGAGAATGCTGCCAGATGCTTGAGCCAGGGCATCTTTGGTTAAGGCGTCTCAAGCTGAACTTTGCATTTATGTATAACTTAGTTTACGGCAATAAATTTGCTGTCAAACTCGCGATTCGCCTTCATCATAGCTCAAAATACAACATCAGGAACAAACAGTTCACTTTGACAGCTCTTAAGTCCCGTAAAAAACTGCGTTCAAACTTTTTCCTAGTGAAATATACCTACATTTAGAGCAAAATTCCACATGCAGTTAGAGCTAGTATGAATATAAATCAATTCAAAAGCAGTTAAGAAACTTTCCTGACATTAAGGAACGTAATGCCTATCTCCAAACTCTGCTTGCCAGAAGACGACATTTTTTAAAACGGACCTAACAACACCTAAACATTTGATCTAATCTAAAAACACCTGAGGAGAAACCTACGCCACATTAGGCGACGCCACACACACACTACGAACGGATCAATGCTATCAGCTTCACCATTCGAGCGAGATAGATCTGATACATAGTTCTGTCTAAAACCTGCAGCTGAACAGCAAAAATATACCCAACACATGGTAATATTATACGCACTCTGTTAGTAGTAACAAAACCATCCCGGCACACTTACTCCATACTTAGTGATTACCAGTTGTGTATAATTATCGACTACTATGCAATAGCTGTGCACGTTAAAACTGTTTGGAAAATGTATATATAATTTAGCCTAGTCGCCTCATACGATTACATACGAATATGTTCCTCTTTCTATCCTAAATGACCATCCGACAATCTTTCCGTGTTGCTAAACATATTTTCTATCCTACATAACGGACGTATATACTAATGGACATCGGAATTCGTCTGTAGTCATATACTAGGAAAAACTGAATCGATCTCTTTTCACGTTATACGATAACAGTTGTTTGTTAGAGATATGTATTTCATTTACTAACACAGAACTATTAATTTTATATAGAAGGTTTGGACAGAAAATAACAGATTCCATTATTTGTCAAACTTCATATGATCATTTCACGTTCTCCTGTTTATCACTTAACTTTGCTTTCCATTCTTGATTCCACGATAACTTCTAACGCGAGACAATATTCCATAACTTCCGGACAATCAAAATCCCGTACTGGTTGCACAATTCGCGAGGTCTGTGAAATTCCGTCGATTTCAAGGAAATAACCGAGTCCAGTCCAGAAGATCGTCCATTTCTCCGGCAAAATTGGGACCTCCTATCTTCCTTCATCATCACGAAAGCTTCAAAACATCTTCCGAAACCGTCTACATCAACTGATGATGAAATTCTTCGACTGTTCATTTTCTGCATCCTGAGAAATCTTTCTTCTGGCATGACCTTGAACGTAAGGCCAACGTTAACCTTGTGAGGCGAAAATTGATGTAACTACTCAGCACTTTTTATCGAACATTGAAAATTTTGAGCACTGTCGTTTTAGAAGCAAGTGGGCCAAATGCTTCTTCATAAACCAGAATTTTCCTGTATTATAATGTCCGTTTTACGAATTTATTCCCATTATTTGTGTACTGTACAATTAACAATTATGTGTACGGTATGTGTTCCACGCTAAAATGTGTGTACTGATCACGCTTATCTGAGCGTGTTTCTCACAGATGTGTTGAGAACTATACCATTATTATTAGGATCAACTGTGGTCAGCCACCCTTGGACTGATCTATTACATGCTGCACAGGCTTGCTGTTGGTACGGCAATCTCCAGACGCTGCAGGTGGAAAGGTACTATTACATTAACAGTTCCTAGCGAGCTCTCACTCATGTGTCCTCATTCGCGGTGTTGAAACGAATAGGGTGAGTAATGTAACGATTCACGTCCGATCGTTCAGTTACGCGTAAACCAAAAACGAATATCCAAGGTGGAAACAAGCTTGGATCCAACAATTTCTACGGCACTATTAAAGAAATGCTTCAATAATTACAAAAAGCAAACCCCAATCGTTTGCGACGATACTGTCGTCCAGCAAAATCATTAGTTTCTCAACAGGACAAAGAGGGTCAAAGGTGAACCGTCACGCCAGTGGACCAGGACAAGAATGGCCACTCGCACCTGAGACATTTAATGACACATTAGTTCAATGAAACAAAACGGGGTGGGTGAGGTATTTGGAACAGATGTCAGGTCAGCGGGAAAAATAGGAAATGCAAACGATGGGGACGAATCCTCTCAGTTCGTGGATCAGCAAATTCACAAGTAATGTGTTTGAACGTTGAGGTCGTGGAAGTGGGCGCAGATGTCGTATGACCGTGTTTGAGCTGAAAAGTTGTAACCAATCTAAGGCGTTAACACAGATGAAAACCAAAGGCAAACGAGGTGAACCGGTGCGCATACATGATTGGCAAACACACCAGGCGAGCGTAGATACGTCGACATATAGCAAAGCGCTTTTCTGGGTGTTATCAAACGCAGTCTGCGATTTCTGTTGGATCTTCAATATCTCTTGCGATTTTTTGATAGAGCTGAAATCGATAGGACTTGATGAATGCTGGTTCTCTACGAGACGTCCAGGCCAGTGCACCCGACGACCCGAACCTGTTACGGTGGGTGCTGGCATCGTCGGCGAAGTTGTGATGTCAGCTGATGACGATGAGCTCAAACAAGGCTTTTCAGGAGAAGTTACAGGCTTAGTCAAGAAATAAAGAGGAACATCAAAGGCTCCCGCACTCCTTCCAAAGTAGACAGGCTTCGAGTGGTCGATGCTAATTGTGTCCCAAATACCCTGACGCTCGAGTACGTAGAGGCGGTTCCTCCGTTGAAATACCGTGAAGTGATTTTCATAATATCGCTCGGGCGGGCCTTGTGAACCATTCACGTGAACAAACACGTGTGTGCAGTCGTGGGAGTCTTTGGGAACAAACAAGTTGGGGCTCTGTTTTCGAGAAGCGGCGCACATCTGAAGCAAGTTGCTTGGCGTAGGAAGCGTCATATCGAAGTGCGTCTGTGGTGAGCGAGCAGTAATCACCAGGAGGATACAACGGTTGACCACTGACGAGTTCGGCGCTGGAAACGTGAAGATCGGCCTTGAGGGCCACACAGTTAGCGAGCAAAATCATTGGCATAGTTTTAATCCAACGGATTGCATCGACAGAGGCGAGGGCTGCCTTTAGTTGTCTGAAAAAGCATTCCACCGTGTCGTTCAATCCTGGGTGATATTCCCTGGTTTCTTGCGGAGCTGGAAGTAACACTTGCGTAGTATCCCTGCCCCGATATATTCCGGTAATATTTGATGGTACGGAGTTTGTGGTTTCACAACAGAATCTACCTCGGCTGTGTTGTTTTCCGCCCGTACCGATCACGTGAACTGCTGAAATGGTGGGAGTATGTGAGTCGTGTTTAGTGTTGGAGCAACCAGCAGCAGTTGGGCACCTACGACGGTTGCACTGTTTTGTTGTATAACAGGAGAAAGGGAAGATCAGACAAAGAAGTGGATAAAATTGAGAAAAGACGAGAGAGGAAGGAAGTGACAGCAATGAAGGTACATGGGCTATACATGTCCGGCTGTCAACGGCCATCTGTGGATGATTCGGTCATCTAATTTTCTTTTGAAAGCATCAATTGACGTTGCCATGACAGTCGTCCTCGGGAGTGCTTTCCACGTCAAACAGACACCGACAGCAAAACGATGCAGTCTGCACAAAAGGCTACTACGCGTTATAAATATCTTGTAATTACGGTCCCTAAGACTCATTCTATCGACACATGTAAGAAGATTTCTTGGGAGTGACTCGGGGAGAAACATTTATGCTAATACGAGGTCGCCTTTCAGATGCCCGCAGGCTGAGGGGAATAGTTCCAGCTTCAAAATACGGTCTTCATTCGAAAAGATAAACAGACCATCAACCCGCTTAGTGGTCCTTCTCCGGATAGCCTCTAGAACAGTGACGTCTTTCTTCCAGTATGACCCACATGCCTGAATGTTGACTTCCAGCAGTGACCTTACCAGGGTGCTGTAGATAAGTGAGAATCTGTCGACTGGGAAATTCTCAAGGATCTTACTAAGGATAGCTAGTCTGGTGCTGCCTTTCTTTATCAATAGCCTTATGTTGGTACTAGGGAAGAGGTCTGATGTAACAACGGTACCAATGTCGTGCTCCTGATGGACAGTGGCTAGGGTAACGCCACCAAGGCGATATGTTCCAATGCTGTGATGACGAACGAGGTGTCCTGACACTTATCCACGGGGGCTTCAATTGAAAGGCTACGCATAATTCATCCCCGATGTGGACTGATATGCTTCCACGTCTGCTGGCTTGCCGATCCTTGCGAAAGATAGGATAACCGGGAAATTCTATTTCATTATCGGATATGTCCGGCGTTAGCCATGTCTCCGCTGCACCCACGATTCTGGGCTTCTTCGTACCGACAAGCTGTGGCAGTTCATGCACTTTGTTCTTTAGGGAAAGAACAGTAGTAACCACGCACCATGCCAGATACGCATAGCTGCTTACCCTTATCTGGGCTAGTGTATGCCTTCAGATGTGTAACGGGTACTGACCGAGTTAAGCCGACCCCTTTGAGGTCGGTTGTTCCAGGTTTTTGGCTGTGTGGAGGTGGTGAACTGCTGGTGACCTCCGGTATCTTGGTCATCTTTACCACCTTTGCCGCCATGGGAGGTATACCAGTAAAAGGCGTTCCACGCTCTGACCTTTGTTTATCTGCGTGAAGTCGCATCTTAGATATGGAGCTGTTCTTTAACGTATGCCACATCCGAAGCACAGTGGACAACATATCTCTCATGAAGAGGGTGATTTGCAATAATCTTGGGCTTGAGATGGAGCTCAGGTGTATTGAGTGTGGGAGGCGTTGGATAGACCATGCTCTTTATTTGCTTACTATTAAATCGTTCGCTAACGATTCAAGGTTCACAACGAGTTACGCGCAATCGGTTAATCCAA
>LUCH01003658.1:23156-35432 GCA_013368495.1 Paragonimus heterotremus | reverse complement strand
GGGTCAGACTGAATAAGAGTAAAAGAAACGGTTATAGTAGTTGGTGTAAGAATAAAAATGATTGGTACTGTTTATTTTTATAAGAATGAAGAAGGATAGGGCCACCCTTCAACACTGATCAAGCAAGGCACAGCAATCTCAAAACAATGCAACAAACCTTAACAAAATCAACACTTGTGTCCAGGTTTAGTTTGGCTTGGACAAACTCCCATTTGTCAATGTCGTGCTCGTGCGCGTGCAATGCGTCTGCATTATTTGTCTCCGCTACGCCGAGTACAATTAGACTGCACGTTCGATCTTACTTGGAACTCTGTAAGTTGCGATATGCCGTTTGCTGAATGCCCCTGATCACCCAATGGAAGTCAGATTTCGCTCTTGACTAGAATCACTGGGTCTGGACAAGGAAAATGCGGGTAACAGTACCATCTCGACGTCTTCTATCTGGTCGGGCGTGACACGGATTGGCCGACAGCGTCTGTCTTGGTGAGACTTGCGAAGCCTGCATAGCGTGGGTTTATATTTCTCGCCTGAGCTGGTAGATTGCGAACTGACTTCCACTGCAACCGCTTCTTTCTGGTTGAGCAACGTGCCTTCGCCTCCGGCAGCTCAGCAAATAATGAGGTTACGTTTAGCGAATTCAGGACTGACTACGGCTGATCATACTTGTGCCCTGTGTTTTGAGCTGGGGGGCGGCTGTGTGCTTACGGCTTTCGACCAACGGTTTAGATCTTTCCTAGTTTGTGCTGATGGGTGACTCGGGCGCACTAACTCGTTGTGATAGAGTCAAAATGCGTTTACCAAGCTTCCGCTTAGTGCAGCATGCCGAAGCTGGTTTGCTGGCTAGTACGGTAGACGGAGGGCTTTCGTTGTGTGTAGCCAGGTTGAGGTTGCCTGGCCAAAGCGTACCAGGGATGTACATTGTAAAGGGTGAGGAACTGACTGAACCACTTGTTCTGTCTTCATCCAGCATGATGCTTACCTTAAGAATGTTCAGTTGGAAAGTCACACAATGGTATATAAGGGTCGTGGTGGGTGAGCCTCGCAGCTTTATACAGAAGTCTATGGGAAACTCGGGGTCGCACTTGCAGTGAACCCAGTAGTTACAAAAGTCAGAGGCCATGGCTCTACTGCGAAGCTCTACTGCTTTTGAACACGGTCCACAGATTTCGGAAGTGGGATTAATGGCACGCCCCATGTGAACTAATCAACTAATCTGCAAAGCCTATAAAGTTTAGGAAGATAACAAGATAAAGGGCAAGACGAATAAAACTTGCCGAACGTGCTATCCGACGGGCCTCAATGACGCCACGAGATATTGCTCTGTTGACACAGTGGACGGTATGTCAGTGGCAGCAGTGTCACAAGAGGAATTCTGCATAGTGGAAGTAAGTGGAGATTTCCTGAAGACTTCCATAGTAGAAATGGCGTTTCCACATAAATGATTTGTGGTAACAAAGACTTTCGCGCAACAATAGAGATTCGTATGTCGTAGTCCGCGTGCGATCATATCCAAGTGCATCCAGCGTTTCCGCAAAGGAACCACTTCCGATTTGGAGGCCGCAGTCAGTTGTAACCGTGGCTGGGCAACCGTTGGATGGTACCAAACGCTCAACGAGTGCTTGTGTAACGGCCCCCGAGCGGATGCCGGGTATAAGGAAGGCCTCCGGCCATCGCGTGAGGCGGTCTACCATCGTCAAGATATAGGTGATGCCATTCGAAGGTGGCAAATGACCAACAATATCGATTTGAAGATGCGCGAGTCAAGATATAATTGAAGGGGACCGGCCAGTCTGGGTCGACAAATGGCGATGAACCTTAGCTTGTTGACAGGCTAGGCAAGATCGTGCCCATGTGCCCATTGGGCTTGATGTACCTACCGGAAACAAGTTTGACCGTGGTCCGGATGCCAGGGTGGGCAGTATTATGCAACGTATCAAGCACGCGACGCCGTAAGGCTGAAGGTACGACTGAACGAGGGTGTCCAGCGGAGATGTTTAATAAAATCGTGGTCGGTGCTGTCGGTAGCGGAAGATCCGCGAGGCGCAATGACGACTGCTCGCGGGCAGCGTGGAGATCGTTCTCGGCACGTTGTACGTAAGCCATAACTGATAAGTCGATGATGTCGTAGCCAACAAATGCTGATACACTTGACAAGGCATCAACCACAACGTTGTAACCGCCAGAGATGCGTCGTACGTCCGCCGAAAATTGTGAAATGAAGTCCAGGTGACAAACTTTACAGGATTAGTGGCATTCGGAACGATTAGGAAGGCATATATGTGTAGTGGAACTCTTAGCTATTATAGCTCGGGAACCCACTGAAAAATAACGATATCCCAATTATAGTCAGCGGAAAGGTTAAATCAAATAGTTTGGATCTTTATTGGTGAGATCGGTGCACAAGCTTTATGCAGTGGCATTCATCCGGACCGTATCATGTCCCGCTATCTGTTCCGATCCCGGTCCAACCGCGCCATGCATGCGTGTGTACTGGCCACACTGAATTACATACAGTTGGAGTATTTCACTTGGCTGAGTGTGCAGGTAGTAACCGTGTGTGCGTGCGTGCGTGTGTGTGGTCGCATATGGAAGGTGGTATTCGGGCCGATGGATGTGTGGGCGTCCATGCACAGGCTGGGACAGACAGCTTCACTCAGACTAGGCGGCTTATCATGTGATGGGACGCGTGGGAGGGCGAGATGACGGCCACATACCAACGGTACGTAATCCGTAAAAATCACAAGCTGCAGCCTTCGAGGGCATATCAAAAGTGACGAACGTCCGAGTAGATAGCTAACCGCTATCGGCGGGTAATCAACGTCTAAAGAAAAATGGAAGCGGCCTTCAGTTTTCATCGACGAACTGTTGGAGTGCGACACCAACAGCTGTGTCAGAAGCGTCTACAGCTATACTAGTGGTGGCACCTGCGTCGAACTGGCGCAACGTGTCTTTGCTGCGGCTGGACGAGTCGAGGGCTGCTTCTGACGGTTTGACGTTGTCGTTGGGACGGCTGTGGAGTAAGTCGGTCAGCGGTTGCATAAGCTGTGTGCAAAGTGGGATAAAGCGGCGATAATAGTCAACCATGCCGTTGAGACGACGAACAGCAGCGGGCGTAACAGGACGGAGAAAAATCGCGAATCGCTCGTACCCCGTCGGTCAGCGACCGAATGGTGTGCCGATCGACAAGGTGCCCCAAGAACACAACTGCTGACTGACCGAAAACTTATTTTTTCGGGTTGACTGTGACGTTATACGTCGCAGATCGTTCGAAGAGCAATCGGGGATGGTTCTGGAACTCTTCTTTGGAGGAGCTCACTACCAAAATGCAGTCGATGTGCAGGTGGACGAAGTCCAAACCTCTTGTGACATCGTTGATAAATCACAGGAAAGCTTGAGCAGCGTTACGGAGACAAAACGGCATGCGCCGAAGTTCGAACGAACCGAATGGTATGGTCACCGCTGTTTTGGCGACATCGCTGTCGGCGACTGGGATCCGGTGGTAAACACGAACAAGATCGAGCTTCGAGAAAACAGTAGTGTCCTTTAGGCTAGCCGTGACGTTCTGAATTTTCGAAATATGGCAATTATCTTTTGCCGTGGCGTTGTTGAGTGCTCGATAATTTCCAAGTGTACGCCAGTATCCTGAATTTTTCGGTACCATGTTGTGGATGAGGCCTAGGGATTATAGGACGGGCGAATGATGCCAAGCTCGAGCATGTGATCGAACTCGGCGCGCGCTGTCTTCAACTTGTCCGGTATTGAACGACAGGCTTTAGCGAACACTGGCGGTCCAGTTGTGATGATATGGCGGTGCGCTGCACCAGTTACTGGCGGCAGTGAGATCGGCTGTAGGAAGGCGGTGGGGAATTGATCAAGAAGAGAAGCATGAGTTTTCGTGATGATCGGGCAATACACTGGATTGATTGAAACCGCGTTGGTCAGAATCCCCACAACAGAAAGGTTCATCTTGCGGAGGACTAACAGATCGAAATGTTCGAGAAAATTGATGCAAATTATTGACATTTGGACGTATGCGACAGTGAAAAGCCTTCGGAAAGTTCAGCAAAGGCCTAAGTCCAGTGTGCGTGAAGGCTGGCCATAGACGGTACTAGACATACCGTTTGTTGCACGTAAGGTTGACTGCGCCTGCGTGAACCATTCGCGAGAATACGGTGGGTTGACGCTGATCTCAGCACCAGTGTTGATACGGTGTGGGACTCCTGATTCGCGGTCTCGAATAAAGAACGGGTGGGTTCGGAAGCCAATTACGTCAGTCGTTGCGACTTGTTGACCGATCGGTTTCCCTGATCCTTTTTGGAGAAGGAACAGGGACTGCGGCAGAAGTGAGCATGATCATCAGGCTGCTGGTTGTACCAGTGGTGAAAGGGGCTGACACTTCCTGTGGGCACTTGTCGCCTCCTAGAACCTGACCGGGACGAGTCTTCTGTTAGATTTACATGAGGTCAAATATGAGCGTAGCCTCCGAGTGCCGAGTGTCAGGACGTGGCGTCTGAGCTCGTTCACACGGTCGGTTAGGAGTGCCGGCGATCGCTGCTCTGGTGCTGATATTTGGGAGGCCTGTTTTCCGTATGTCTCCCAGATGCGATCGGCAGTGTTGGCCTACTGCAACACAGTCACCTGAGGGTTGGCACTAAGGATATTTTGCATATCCTTAGGCAGTAGCTGGATCCATATTCCTCTCAGGAATGACTCCCCCAGATGATTTATGCCGGCGAAACGTTGCATATGCCGTAGACACTGTGAAGGCTCTTGGTCGCCCGACTCCGTGGTACTCAGTGGCTGGGCGATGTGTTGACGATCCAAAAGGCCAATACGCTTGATGATGGTCTTTTGAAGCTGTTCGTATGGCCCAATTGAATGCTGCATCTCCATAGTGACCATCTTTTCTATGATGTGAAGCAGAAGAGCAGCGACCACGTGACGGAACTTAGTTCAGTGGTTGTGTTTCTCGACAAAAAATTGGCTTTCAGCAGTGCGAACAGGCTTATTATTATTTCCTGGAAAGGCGCGGTGTGGACAAAAATAGCACTGATGGAAACGTTTGGCAGACCAAAAACCGCAATGGGGATAAAAAATTATACAAATAAATGAAAAGCGGCAATATCCTACTCCGGAATGACAAAATAATCCTGCGAAAAATTAAACAAATGTACGGACTCACCAGTTTTAGTGCGTACGTGAACTAAATGAACGCTTTCCCTGGTATGCCCAACGACTACCAGACGCGAAATAAAAATACAGTAAGTCCTAATCAGCGTTGGACGACACCGATATGTAGTCGTTACTAGAGATGCGTGGGAAGCTGTCGCCTACCAGCGCAAGAAACTGCACTACCAGGCTGCTAGCCGCCACGTCATGTGAACTGGACTGAACTGAACTGAACGTAGGGAGGTTAAGGATCTTACCGTCGAATGTGCGAGTGGTCCGGAAGAATGTATATGTGGCGCCACTGATGTGCATTGACCAACAAGCATGCGAACAAACAAGCACCATGACATGCAGCAAGCAGACGACAGAGATTTTTGTGATCTCATTTGCAGTGTGCACTGAGATTTTTCGAAGAAGTTCAAACATCGTATAGCAAGCAGACGGGGGTTGTCTACGGTTCAATGCAAAAAATAATTGCTACGTTTGTAGTGGTCAGGATGAGTTACTGAACAGGTTAGGTAAATGCGAGTATAACTCACTAAGCTAGCGGTGATAACAGGGTAAACGAATGAGACAAAATAGTTACAAAGTTCCAACAAGTTATGTAATCAAAAGGGTTTGACTCACAGAAAAGTGTTCACAAGTGTTCGAGATGACCACCACAATATTCCAAATTACCAGTATCCGGAAGTGGGTGATATCACAGAGTTGCCATGGACTGCTGAAGTGCGATCCGGGATGCGACGATGTTTGTGGTACAACGGAGCTAAAAAATTGGATGATAGATCCGTGTAGTATCGTCAAACGACTGCACAACGAAGAGAAGAGCAGACCGACGTGCACAAAATTTGTATTGTATTGCAAGGTCACTTGTATCAATTTGAACAACATGTACAGATGATACAAAGGTTATTGTACATGAATGAAACATCGTTCGCAAACAAAAATAAGGAAATCTCTACACGTTGGTGCAGATGGCGCACCTGTGTTCCATACCGCTGATGTCATTACTACTCTGCTATTATACACCAGGTGACACACAAACCCCACAATCTCTGCTTCTACCTTCGTCACCAACGTATTGTTTAATTCAAGGAATGAAAAGTTTGATTTTCAAGGCCTTTCGGTAGATTGTTAACCCGCGCAAATCGTTCTGTCTGGGAGTCAGACGATGTACGTACGGGAGCCGGTCTCCTTGGCATTGTTTATAGCTACATGGTCGTAGTCTGTGGGCGCAGTAAGTTGCATGAAGCGTACGCGGTCACGTGCATTGCTACAGACTTAAAATGACATATCGGATACAACGCTCTAGTGAATCCTTTATATCGGTTAACTTCCACGCTGTATCCCGCCACTTCCAAATATAATTATGTCCTGTAACTATGCCCGTTACCTGATGCTCCCATGGAGTACTGACTTGGCGGAGCTTAAACAATGTCTCATAACTTCTGCTTTCAAAAGACGAATACCGAATACTGAGGACGGTAAAGAAAATACTCCGCAACACAAGGCTGTCCATTACTGAGGGAAAATGACAGCGTGATTTCCTGAAAAAACTTGGTATGATTAGCAATTGTTCAAAATATCAGCAGTGATAAAAATAACCTTTCAACTATAGGCGGTTGAGCTTTTGGACTCAGGTTCAGTTAAGGTCGGAATGTTAAGAATATCCCTTGTGGCTCCTGCAGGTGCACGCCGTTGGGACCGAAACAGGAGTCGGAAACGGCCAAGTCGGGTTGAACTACGAACCAACCAGGTGGTACCCATGAGACCAACACAACACTCCACTGATCACATGACAAAAATCTAAAGTTGGTTGATACGAGTATGGCAATGGATGGGGCTAGATGAATCAGAAGTTATTGACAAAGGTCGACATTGGAAACGAGCTTAGATGGTGGGTGGTAAGTAATAAGTGTATGGCATAAATAAATAGATGAGGAATACTAGACGCATAAAGATGTGTAAACTGTAACCCAGGGGCATCAAGTTTACGTTTGAAGTCCGCTACCAATTGCGAAATTACCAAACGCTCTAGTGACCTACAACGCATTGCAATGGACAACTTGGACATAGGTTTATTTAACTTTAGCGTCTATCTGTAACATGTAGTCGCGCCGGTTTGACTAAACCGAGAATACTGGCAGGACTCAAGATAGCTTATTGTCACCGGTGACACAACGAATACGTCTCCCTAGGTGTGCTGGATCTTTTGGAGTCATGCTCCTGGCTATTGCTTGCAGTCCCTACACATACCAGTGCCACTTTGGCATGGTGGGTTTGCCTGGACTTATTCAGAGTGCATTCACAAAGGCTTAGCCTACAGGATTTGTCTTGCATCCTGAAAGCTCGATGGACTCTCCATGCAACCTGGAAGCCTTCATTAGTGGACTGTTGTCGTGGGCTGCTGATCTTAAAGTCGCTGGAAGTCGTAAAATTGAGGTCCACTTTATTATTCAAAACTGGCTCCTCTGTTCCTCCTGGAGTCCACGCAGACGTGACTGTGGTAGATGGGCTAATGCATATCACTGCAAATTTTCCGCGGTTTACCTGTGGAAGCCATTTGGTTGGTCACAGCCAAAAAGCGGGTTCAGGGCTCCACTAGACTGCCCAACTTCCCAAATTGTCTGCAATGTGTCATAACTTGGGGTCGTTCACAAACTTTAATAATGACACGCCCAAGAGATCAGGCACTTTAACGTGAAGTGGAAAAAAAAGAAACAGTCCGAAACGGGAACCTCAGACACTGCACTCATCAAAGCATGCCGAGGGGCGATGCTTCATTTATTGCTGACATACTGTCCCCTGTCTCGTAGGATCGCACGTACCCAGCGGAAGACTTTCCACTCAGCCCAAAAGGACATCCTTCTGTGCACCGATTCATACGTTATCAGGGACTTCATCCCTTGATTTATTCTGTTGTCTTGACATGGTGATCATGTTTGTGCACTGCATCCACTCGAAGGGTTATGTTGACTAAGACTTCGGTCCTTCCAGATTTAACCTTGTTGCACAAGCCAAGTGAGAACAGTCAGACAAAAGGCGGTTGTACTCACAGGGTTGTATTTCGCACTGCTGACAACATGGGAGAGCGTTGACAGTGAGACATAACCCTATGGACATATAGCAGAACAATTTTCCACAGTTGTGGCATTGTTGTTTTTCGAATATGTAAGAACAGGGTTAGAAAAAGTGTCTTCAAACAAATAAGCGCTCTAATCGTCCAGCAGTTGACCGTGACCGCCGGTGTATTATTCAATACGGTCGGAAAACATCCGATATAATCCAAAAGACTCGGGATGGGGTCTCTCAAATTAACCACATTCCTCATCATAAACGACTTGGAAATATCAGAAGTTGTCGTTCTCCCGACGGTGACATTATTTAACCACTATGACTTCCTCTATTTCACCTCCCCCAAGTTTTCCGCCTTCTCTATACCCTCGGATGTTAATTGTTTTCTGTGGCCAAGACAACTGGTAAACATTGACGCTTTCCATGTCCGCACTCTTTGACAAGTCGGCCAGCAAGCTGCTCTGGTAAGTACTCTATCAAATCTGGAGCTGGATGTTTGCTGCGGTTCTGCGATTCTAACACCGTTATCCACTTGGGCTCATCTCCGGATAACTGTCGACCCAAGCGCTTCTGTCTCAGGGTTTCTGGTGACGTCGAAGCTGAATCTCGTGGCCAAGCTGGAGTGGGAATTGCACTGAGTTGCAGAGCAGAGCAACCTTTGCTGGACTGGATCCTAGTGGACAGTCGCTTATGCGCTGGCAGACTCTAAACATCGGTAAAAGTCTGTCGACGCAAATCAGAAAGGCGCTGTGTACTCATAATATCGGCGTCCGCTTCAACGGACAGCTGTTTGGATGCTATCAACGGTATGTTCTGTGACACCCTTGTCGACTTTCTGAAGTAGACGAAGCCCTCTGACCTCATCACACTAGGGGGCAATTTTGCTGTTCTGCTTGATCGTCTTTTTCAGTGGAGAAGCGGCTAAGTTTGGTGTCCGGGCACAACGCACTGACATTGATGAGAGACTGCCGCAGCTGTGCGCATCTCAAAGTTTCCATGTTTCGATCACTTCATTTCAGCACAGAGAAAGCCAGTCTTACACAGGGACCTCCCTGTTCTTCTCATCCGTGAACACGACTCGACCATACAACAGTCCGTTACCGATGGTGTTACTCTGTTAGACTTCCGTGCCTTTTGGAGCAACCGCTTGAACCCGAATCATGCTGTTGTACTTGTGTTGTTTCGTCATTAACCCAGATGACATAATCTCTTAAATACAAAATACCTAACTGGCATTCAAACGAGAAGAGTATAAAGAACGCTCACTGGGAGACACTGTTGAACAAATTGCCCAGTTCGAGCCGGGCGAGAGAGCCTAGCGAACACTGGAAACAAATCGCAGCTCCTGTGAAAGCTTGCTGTGAAGAGGCATGTTTCGAAGGAGCCGTGCATTTGCGACGGAACTGGATTTCTGTCACGTTGATAGGCCCTATGTACAAGCATCGCTGTATCCCACCCGGCTCTGAATATTTCGACGACCGTCAATAACTGAAGCGCAAGCTGACCAAAAGCTCGCACAGACCGTGAGCGGCATTTGGTCGAACATACAAAAGAAGTGAAACGAGATTTTTTTTATCTGGGAATAGCAGTATGCTATTTTCTTTGAATTGTGGTTGTACTGACCGTCGAGTCGGTGTAGTTGTGACCCTGTATGAAGAAGTTCGTTCTCTCACCATCAGTCAGTTGCGCCACCTTGGTACATCGGGTGAGTATTCTGAAGAACAGTTCAACTGGATTCAACCAGAACATGTAGACGACGGGACCTGGATGACCAGTTATTACGTTTCAGACGGTCCTCCGACAGAAACGGAAGTGGCCCTGGAGCTTAAGTTACTAAAGTGAAACAAGGCTGGTGGACCAGATCTTCCTCTTCTTTCCAAAAATGGTTGGTGGAGGTTGATATCAGAATTGACAAAACTCCTCCAGACAATTTGAGAAATTGAAGAGGTACCTGGCTTATAAACAGTAATTCCCGCTTTCGAAAAGAAGGCCGGAAATCTGTATGACAACCGTAGAAACACCTGTCAAATGTCTTGTGTCAAAGTTATTTACTGTTCTTATATTACATCAGCTCACTAATCTCAGAGAAAGCCAGGTGCATGAAGAACAGGCAGGATTCCGGACTGGTCGTGGATGCGTTGATCACAATTTTACCCTGTGATAGGTCTTGGAGGATCATCACTTATGGGTAACTGACGGTTGTGGTCTTTCTAGACCTAAAGGCTGCTGTCGATCCGGTTGCTCGTAACGTTCTGTGAAATTGCCTTGTTCGCAAGGAAGCACCGGGAACTACCTGAATATGTTCAGATCGTTATATGTTAACTCTGCGAGCAGGGTGAGAGTTTATGGGTAACTTTCTCGGGCGTTCATTACTCCTAGTGACGTTTGTTATGGGCATCCGGTTTCCCCTTTCCTGTTCAGTTTTATCATGAACGACATTCTGAAAGGTGTGCATAAGGAATCTAAGGAGCTTGGTGTTGAACTTCCTGGCCTTAGTTTGACCGACATGAAGTGTGCTGATAACATTGTCTTATTTAGCCCCGGTGACGAGGTTGGCCGGCGAATGACAATAGGATACTGTTCGACAGGTGAAGCATAGTTATTTGTAACTACGTTGGAGTACATGGGACTGACTATCGCCGCGTTGGCCAGAGTCCTGTTAGTAAGTATGTTCGTCTTGCTGTTGGCCATTTTGTGCATCAGCTAGTAGGTCGAAGTACTCAAGAATGTCGATGAAAATGATCAGCATTTTGACGTCCGTCGCAGTGAAGATTTATCGAAAACTGTGGCAGAAGCCTATGTTCAATGTGCACGAACGCTGGCTGTATACAGTAATGGACATACCGCTTGTTGCACTTAAAGTTGAATGAAACTGCGTGGTTCTTTCATGAAACCGATGAGAGGATGCTGATCTCTGCACTGGTATTGATGGACTACCATTCTCTAGGTTCGCTATCTTGACTGAAAACTGGTAACCACGAGGACCAGCAACGTCGGTTGTTGCATCCTGCTAACCGGTTAGTTTCTTTGCTCCGTTTTGGCTAGGGGACAGGGATTGCAACAGAATCGGACGTGACCATCGAACTGCTTATGGTATCGGCAGTGCTTGAAATTGACGTTCACTGTAAGTACTCGTCGAATTCGAGTACTGGGACGAGATGTTCGCCGATTAGAATTTCGGACGTGGGCGCACACGCGTGAGGTTTGTACTCTGGGTGTTTGGATTTGACGTGTGAGCTCGTTCACACGGTCGGTCAGGAGTGCCAGTGCTTCCGGCGCTGGCGCGGATATGTGAGACCCATCTTCCGCATGTATCTCACATGAGGTCGTCGGTGCCGACCAACTTCGATGGGGCCATTTGGAGAGACATTCCGTGTGTCTTTAGACAGTCATTGGGTCCGAGCTCCCTTCAGGAATGACTCCTCGAGCTGCGTTGAACCGGCTAAACGTTGCGTGTGGGGTAGAAGCCATGAAGGCTTCCGGTCGTCTAACTCGATAGTTTGGGGCATGCGGTCAGTTCGTCAATATCGCACGCGCTGCTGCGTTTGGTAACAGCCTCTGTGAAGTGCTTTTAACGTCCTAGGCAAGTCAGGTTCCCAGCGACACTCACGTGGTGGAACGCCGTTATTTCCGTCGTAGTATTTCATAACTTAGCCGTACAAACCAGCTTCAAACATGACTCTCGCCAAACGGCGCAGTCGGGACAAAAACGTCTGGTAGGCTGAAAAATTTGTTCTTACGTTATACTGACGAGTAACTATGTTGACAGTGAATAAAATTAAATAAGTGAAAAAAACAGTCCACTTTAGATAGACAGTGTATTCATTAAAAAATACAAAATGAACAGGATCGCCAGTTTTGGCGCATGCGTGCGCCAGAATAACAATATTGTGACACATTTGCCACTCCATACGGTCATCGCGTGTTAAATATAGTATATAAATTACCAATTCCCGGATACACACACTGAGAATTAGACGCAAAAATGAAAATCCCAATAAACGAGGGACCAAAAGTATTGTAGAAAGGTTA
>LUCH01003658.1:1897-22029 GCA_013368495.1 Paragonimus heterotremus | reverse complement strand
GTCGATCAGGTGGGTTGTCAATCTTATTGAAATAATCCCCAAATAATTAATACCGACAGCTCAAGGGTAGTAACAGATTCTGAAGTGGTCTATAAAGCAACTCTCTACTTGCCCGTTTCCGCCCTGCTCTAACCCTTTCCACCTCCACGTTGAGGCTTCAATTTACTGGAACTACTTCTATCTATGAAGGCCACGCCGGTTGTGTATCACGGCTTAGGAAGTAGCTGTTGACCAGCCTTTCCTGGTTTCGTGTATTTTCCCTCCTCTCAATTACTAGCATGATGTTGTTGCACCTTTGGTTTTGGGAATTATTTGATCGTCGTCTTGGTTACGCGCTCAGTCGCTTGACCCAAAACCGAGAAATCAGAAGAGACGCGGCAACACTGATTATTGGACGAGCAAGACAAACTTAAGCCACAGAAGCTCCAGATTTATAAGACAAAACGATTACCATAGATAGCCGACAGAAACAGAGCGAATCACACAAAACAATCATATATGGCAGTTACGGCGTCAGAGCGAATCACGTTACAAGGAGCATCAGAAGGCAATGCGAGAAAAAAACAGTCCAGATAGGGCACAGGCGTTCGACTGCACACTTGCAATCTGATTAGCTGAATGAAACCATATTACCACCCACGACCATACCATCCGAGCTGGGCCGGCCGATCGATGTGGCGTGACGCGGCCTGGTTGTCTGGTTAAAAGATGCGCCTCGTAGCAAGAATCAAGCCGAAAGGGATTGTGGTGCGTTCTGAGTTTGCTTACATCAACATACGTCTCCGGTTATCTTTGGAAATTGAAAAACACTTATTGTTCACCATTTGAAGGAGCACAGTAGAACTTAAACCACAGACCTTTAACTACCTGAACTTGACCGATACTTCTGCGCAAGTATAAGTTGCTGCCTATTTTTACACCCAGCTCTTTCTGAAATGCAGCTTGGAGAAATGTGATCATGTATAAGAGCATCTTTTTCGGGCGAGGGCAGCGTTGCGTAGTTCATTCGATTTCCTAACGCACGAAAGTAATATTGGGGTCTTAAACTCATGTGTTTATGCTCTTACTTTCGTTTAAGTGCCTGCTGGACGCCAACCTGACTTGACAGCATGTGAGAAATAACATCCGAAAGTGTTGTGGTCGTGTTTGCTTGCGTGTCCAATCCACGAATACTGGGTATTGCAGCAGCAAGTGGTATTTACTACCGAGGCATCAGAGGCAGTCGTTGCTCACATGTATACTAGTTGTAGTATATCTCGATCTTAGTCACACATCCTAAGTTCTCCATTGCCACTTTTTGTCGAGTATCATACTATGTCCAATCGGTATGCTAAAATGGTCCAGTCGCTTACTATTTTACAAGTCAAAGTTTCAATGATATCTCCTGTAGCACCGAATGTTAAGTAGCACCGTTTTAGTACTCATTCTAACGATCGTCAGTGGAGGGTGATGTTTACACTGGATGGAAGTTTCTTCCATTTACTGCCTTTTTGTCAAGTTGTGGATCGTACCGACACCACGAACTGTCCTCCAATTGTTCTACTTTTGACCATATCCCAGGTTTTAAAAATCAGAGTTGATGACCAGTTTTGGTACTACTTGAGCAAATTAAACTTTTCTGTAAAAGCCATCCTGCACCACCAGCTTGTTATCCAAGGACACTTGAACCAACACTGCAGACTGGTTGTGATATTGGGACTATGTACGTGTGTTTCACGAAATTTCTCGACACAGTCGACCATAGAGTTTTACTATCAATGTAGAGGCTCTGCAGCCTTCCTCCCACCTTGAGAGATGGATTTAAACTTCTTACATGTTCACCTGTTTGGCTGATAACACGGTTCAATGAACCTTAGTCACACATTAATAGAAATCAATGAAAATTCATGGACAATTTGATAAAATGGCGATGACCGGTTTCAGTTAAAAAGAACTCTTGGTTGTAGCCCCATGATCCCTTCAAGAATTAATTGACTGCGTAGAAGTCTATCTAAATGAGGAATAACAAAGAAGCGAGACGAAAGGCATTCAAGTAGCTGTTCATACCTGAATCCACTTGAGGACGTAAACACCTATTCAAATAAAGCCGAGCTGAGTGTTCGAGGTGTGTTGGATAAAACTTTAATACGATCGGGTCCTTGGGTTGTTTAATTCGTTCGGAACTACCCACTGAAGTCATGAGCGGCAAAATAGCGAACACTACTTGTTTTCTGTGTGTGATCATCAGGCTAATTACAACACCATAAATATGAAAACAGTAACCAGGATGAATACGAAAAGCTGCCAGTAGAGATTACAGATGGCGTGTTTGTTATCAGTTACGCAATCAGTGTTCCAAATCGTGAGCTTGATGGATTGTGGGCCCACATAGTTTTTTTTGTTAGAATATTTTTGGTTGTTGTAGCAGGCAATTGGTAGGCTTGCAAACTGGTGCGACAAATGTTCTTGCGGTATTTATTCACCTGGGGTCTATCAGAGTCAAATTACTGCTTTGTTTAACTCGTGGTGGTTCTGTAGTAACTGATATCGATCGGACTCAATCATAACTGGGAGTAAACGAACGTTCAAGGTAATTAGTCCGAGTAACATAATTCACGGACACGTGGCGTCAAGTGATAGTTTGGTAACGCAGTTAAGTCAACAAATCAAATATGCCACGTCAACGAAGGTTACAATTGTTGATGGGAATTTTATTTCGAACCACAGTGTTTTCTGGTCGGGACGTTATAGCTGAATGAGTAGATAACTGACGCGAAGCTAGTTTTTTGCTGTTTGATTCGTACGCCCAAAATTTCCAAGGTCTTATGCTAATGCTATCCAGAAGTCGTAACGTAAAGACGGTAAGTCTGCAAGCAAACTTTATTTAGTGACCTACTCACTGTAAAACAAACAGACTTCAGTGTAAACAAGTAAGGACGCCAGGAAGGTGGACTTGAGAGAACCCTTAGCACAACCTCACGCCAGTTGCCAAAGAGGACGAATGTCAACGGAAACTTCCGTCGACCTTCGGAATTCAAACAAGCGTCGGACTGGTTAAGCGACGTTCTCAACGGTTATGGTTAAAACAGTGTTGACACGGTTTCATTATACAGCCACGAGCAAAGTTGCGTTATCCATACCAGCACACTGACTTTGATGTTATTGGTTAGTAGTAAATTTACATTCACAATGTAATGTGGGCAAAAACGGTAGTATTAGTAAGATAACTCTCACGTCGCAGGGAGTTTAGGGTTTTGAAACGTCGAAAATGGTCTCACCACATAATGACTGCGTTTGGTAACATAATCGCGCTACTGTTCGACGTTTATGAATATGATGCCACATTCTTTGATAGTTTGTTGTAACCTCTCTCGATCAATGCTTATATGTAATCCATAATATATACATCACCAGCCATACAGTTTGTCGGGCGTTGATAGAATGGGATAAACTTTACGGCTGAGAACACCATCCGTAGATTGTGAGCAACACTCAGCGGGTTGGTTGGAGTCCGTGATGTTCACTTGATCTTGCTTTCAAACAAAAAGTTGTTTTTCACATGGTTTCAATGACAGACTTGCATGTAGCTGAGTGTAATCTGCCCGTCCCTTTTTCGGATATTAGTTCAGTACGCATCGCACTCCAGCAGCTATCAGTTCTTCGGTGTAAGAAGATTACACCGCTTAGCAGAGCATCTTGAGTGTTAATTTTGCTGATCTGTTTACTATATTGTCGCTACAATCATCACTGTGATACCCTTGTCTGTAGTTGTAGGACATTCACCGCCAGCGAAACAATCCCCATAATTATCGTCTATAAAGGTGCGTTTGATTCAATGGATCGATTTACACCTTTAGAGTTGCTTAACTTCAGTGATTTACCAACCAAGTATGTGAACATACTATTGGCGATTTATTGTTGTATTTCGGCTCAGGGGAGGATTTATGGTAAATTGTCTGACAGTTTCAGCACCAGAAGCGGGGTACATCAAAGTTGTCCACTTTCACCATTTTTGTTTAATATTGTGGTGGACGAACCAATGGAGGGCTGCTTGCAGTACTCAAGATGTTGACTCGTACCTGCTATCTGATGGAAGATTGACTTTGATTATGCTGGCAATAGGGAGTTGCTGTTTGACAACTTTCAGGCGGCACAAACAATGTTAGACGCTATTTCGAGTTTTCGCTGAGTATTTGGGAATGCGGTTTGCAGTCTCAAAGTGCAAAGTGCTTCTGCAAGCCTGCTATGATTTTGTTAGGGTTGCTATTTAGTGTGCGTACGTAGTAAGTTGAATCGGCAGCGGTGAAGTTATGGAGATTGAATGGCAGACTCGCCTCACCGGGGCCATGACGGTTTTTATCAATTCTGTACATCTCCGACCACAAAGAGGTTTCTCTGTCTGAAGTTCGCATGCATAAGGCGACAGTGAGGGTTGTTTTACTTTACGCTTGTGAAACTTGACCACACAGATTAAAAGATGTGAGCCGTTTGGAGGCAGTTCACCATCGTTGCGTGCGTTCGACCGAATAAGAAACGATGAGGCTAGGAGGCGGACATTTTGATTTGTCGAAAGAACTTTTTTGTTTATCTTTACATGTATACAAACCTTGTTGGTCATACCATTTAATTGGGATGTCATCCCATCGTCTACGAGACCGATATTTTTTGCAGATTCTCCGATTGGCTGGCTCGTGGCGCGAGGTGAACAAATGATAACTTGGCGTAAATAGGTGAAGGCAATTAACAAAAGATTAGCTACTATATATCGGAGTTATGTCGCACTTGACCCCACACAGTAGTTGTAATCAAGGTGGGATGGCGACTAATGTTGAACAATGTGACTTGCTGTTATTTGACCGAGTTTTCTGTGAGTTAGGTGCACTGAAAGCCGTTAGGAATCTGCCTTGCCGATATCACTGTTTATAGCTCTGTTTACAAGCTCCAGTCATTTATCACCATCACTTTCAGCTTTGAGCTGTAACTGGAGTCATCCACGAAGTAGCAGAATGATAGGTAAGTACAAATATGGGGAGAACATGAAATGGAAAAGAAGAAAGAAGGAGTGGAGGAAGGTGAAAAGGGAACGGAAAAACAGTGGTACTGGAGGGAAAAGAAAATGGTTGAAATTTCAGGTATTAATTTTGTTGCCTTTAGCAATGAATTGCTTTCTCTTCTCTTCCTTTGCTAAAAATTGATTTTCTCATTGTGGTTGTGCAGCAGTTAAACATCAGTGCAAGCCACGAGTGGTGATGATAATCTCTGTGCAAGCTTTTAGCATGTTTGCGCCTGAGCTCTGTGTAGCCGTTGTCATAACCTGAACCGGTTGATCTTAACCGGTGCTCGTTCTTAGGGTTAGTCTGCGTGACTGAAATGTAATTGATTTCTGTTACAGCTATACATCTCTTTGGTAACCTGTTGGTTCACAACAGGCTTTTACAGTTGTTACGATTTATTTTAGGTGTTAACTAGGTTCTTTTCTGGCTCGAATTGGCTAATGCTTCTTAGTTACCGTTCATTATACCTTTTCAGCTCGAATGCCGCCCTACTTTGCAGCGTTTATGAGCGTCTAACCTCTGAAAACGGAACGGGCATTCATAATAGCATGATCCGAGTCTCACTGACTGATTCAAAATGCATGGCAGTCTTTAACAGAACGACACTACTTACATTTGATTACTGCTTGATAGTTTGCGTCCATTTCTCTACTACACAGAACAGTCTTCAAGTGACACAATACCTGTGCTGAAATGCGGTAGTCTAAATATTCAGCTATATAGGTGAAATTGACGGATTTACACCACTTTTTTCTTTACTGTTGTCGGTACATTGTGCCCGTACCTTAAACACTACACAGCCGCTTTTGTCATAAGATAATTAATTGAGTATTCCAATTCTCCATTAATATGCCTAAGTGTTTGGTCTACCTCAAAAGATCGGTGATGGTGTCGTCGTTGGGCGTCTTGGTCGCATCTGAACAGCTGTCCGCCCGGAGTCATCATCACTGACAGCAATACATCAGTGGTTCACACTGATGCTTAATTGCCACACAACCACGAAGAAGGAAAAACTCTATATAAGAGGAGAGAAGAACAAAAAGAGGAGAGGAAGGGGACTTAATTACTAAAAATAGTTATGTCCGTATTCAAACGTACAACATCAAGGTGCTTACACCTTGCAAACAAACAACCGAGCTGTAAGTGAAATTAAGGCGTCATCTGCAAGACAGCTTCCTTACGGCTTTCACTGCCCCGCGTCATTAAATGCACTCACTTCACTGACAACTCGACCAAACAACGACAGCATTCACGTCACTGAGCTAGGTTAGCCGCCATCTTACCTAACGTTTTAAGTCACAGACTATGTGGGTCGCGAGGGCTCCAGCCCGGAAGACGAACTCGATCTACAGTAACCAACCCTTTCGTGAACGATTTCATTTGTCTACGCCAGGTCAGTAGCTGTCCACCTCGCACCGTGCGCCAATCGGCCGGTCGTCGGTAAACAGAGCTCAGTGTGGCAGACGACTAGCTGGCATCCTTAGTACATGACCTAACCACCTAAGTCTGTGCAAATGTAGTGACTGAACAAAAGAACTCGTTGGTGCCACCCGATACGAGCGATTGAACGCAAACATCGGTGGTCAACTATCTGAAGACGGTTCACGTGTTTTACCCTGGGAGGCCAGATTTCGTTGCCATAAAATAATACAGCCCTCATTGTTGTCTGGTATACGCAGATATAATGAACACGACACTTCTGACTTGGACCGACAAACTTTGACTTATGTATTGCATCTGACAACACACACTCGACTGTTTACTCGGATCTGATCTGGAAAGCCTCGCTGTACTCTGGAACCCAATACGATCTTCACTCTGGCTTAACCACAAGGTTCAACCTCGACGTTGTTCAAGACTCCAAGAAGGGGATGCTTGGATCTTTAGCTAACTAGAAATGAACCCACCTGATTAACTGGGCTAAAACCATAAGTTCGGATCATCATGATCGTCTAAGTCCTCAAGGACAGAAATATGTCAGTGGTTCTGGCGGATGCCTGACCGCCTGGCCACCCAGATTTTTATAATTTTACTATGTGTGACATGTTGCATTTTTCCTTCTTACAGAATGGTACGTTATCTGCACGATTTCTAGGCTGCGCGCATTCGCGCTTTTAATGTGAAGAACTTCATCTCGATCGATACACTGTTCAAAATAATGTTCACCACTCGGTAGAACTGGTTGCCCGCATTGTTTGGTCGGTTACCTTCTTTTTGGGATACGGGGACACTACCTCATGCGTTCGTACTCGCTCATTTAAGCGCGTTGTCCAACGCTGTAAGCCCACGAAACCCAATTACACCCGCAAACTCGCTTCGAGGCAGAGCGTTACATTTAAATAACTTCAACATCCTTAACGTTGTCCATACATGCTATTCAACGTAGTCTGAACAACTGAAACTCTGCTACATTTAAAGATCCATGCTGTATTGACCACCAATGGGGTGGATTTGGAACAAGTGGGATTAAGGCGACTTCTATGGGCGTTAATTATGAGGGGTTCCACTGTCTCTAAAAGCATTTTCATCCCCTTGTCTTCGTATTTATTCGGACCTTGTCTACTACTTCCGTGTTTGTCGATCGTGCTGGGCCACTTCCAAAGACATACTTAGTGAGATTTTTCCGCCCTCTCCCTCTTATTTCGACACACGTTTGCCGATGACCACACATGCTTTACTTAGTGAGTCCGATCGTCTGATTAACATTTGATTATGAGGCAATAATAAGGCGTTGCCTTACTGCAGTGTAGGTTCATTGAGTGAAATCACACCTTGTTTTGAAAGTGTACATTTCCAAGTGTTCCGAAGAGAATTCATTCATCAAGACCAACTAAATTGCTGTTTTTCAAGGCTGCTCCTTCAGTCATATTGTTTCTGTATGTCTGCTTCCTCAGAGTTTCACAATGTACAGGTTTGTAAATGTCTTCATCAACGGTACCTGCCTACACAATCATTGTTGTTCAAGTTTTACCGGCCTATGTTGCTTATAGAGTTGAGATGACGCGGAGTCACATTGGACCAACAATCACTACTAATAGTTTGTATTTAGGTTAGTAAAACTGGGTTCAGTTCTAGTGTATAGATTTGCCACACTAATGCTTTTTTGGACACGGCTTTCCTCGAGTTCTCTTGTGACGATTAGCTTTTCCTAGACCTCAAAATAGACACTCGGTCTCACCTGTCCATGACAAACTAATAGGGTTCCCAGACCGGCTTTGCTGTTTCGATGATTTTGAGTCTGTATCCAGGTGATTTTTCGAATAGAATCGGAGATTTTTGCTTAACCGGCAGCAAAAACGGAAGTTGCTCTTTTTAAGGATGTACTCTGATTAAGCTTTTTTTTCAGCTCTCGTCTGTTGGACCTGTTTACCCTGACTAGCCCAACCTGCTGGATTATGTCGATCTCTCGTCCCGTAAATGTCGTTCAGCGCGCGCTCAAAATATGCGGTGCGGTTCAGGCTGCATTCTGTGCTCGACAAATGTCTAGTCAGCACTTCACGTATCACCCTACAGAGCCGATGAAGGATGCCGGAGCCACGGAAAAAATGAACTTATTTCAAGCGGTCGGCAATGCGATGGCTTTGACCTTGGAGAATAAACCAAATTCTTGCGTGTTTGGTGAAGATGTCGGCTTTGGAGGCGTGTTTCGCTGCTCTGTCGGGTTGAGGGACAAATTTGGTAAGTGATATCCTTCCCTGTTCATAGCGTTCGCACTTGGTCACTTCTTCAGGACCTAGTCGAGTGTTCAACACACCGTTGTCGGAACAAGGTATCGCCGGATTTGCTATCGGTCTTGCCTCAGCCGGAACAATCGCTATAGCTGAAATTCAGTTTGCCGACTACATCTTTCCAGCCTTTGATCAGATTGTCAACGAAGCTGCAAAATTCCGTTACCGTTCAGGCAATCTGTTTGATTGTGGCCGATTAACCATACGAACTCCGGTTGGCGCCGTGGGTCATGGCGGGCTGTACCATTCACAAAGCCCTGAGGCTTTTTTTGCTCACGCACCTGGCCTGAAGGTAAGCCTAAGTGACGTATGGCATTTGCTTCCCGACATTGTTATGCGATTGTCTCAGCTCATGCATGGCTGGTAACTGTCAGGTGGGTCATGCTTTCGTTCACATGTGCGATATAACTTACAAACATTACGACTGACCCATTAAGATTGTACACTTGCGGATGTTTACCGTTTGGTGTGCGCGTAACTGTTTGTGAGAGTTTCTGCTCTAAGATCACTTGAAAACAACTGACTTCTTAGTGGCCGTATCACGAGAGTTGCTTGGTGGCGTATTCTTAAGTCAACTCATTAAAATATTTTCTGCACCTCGAGAAATGAATTTTCGAATTTTTTTTACACACGCACATCCTCAGCAAATCAAAGACATTGAAATATGTGTGTCCGAATTACAAACTTATTAGTACAGTGGTGGAACTCAAGTATAGGCTGAGAAAATCACTTTATCACTTGTGAAAGATATCTGCTGACTTATTTTTGAGGTCATTTCAAGAATGAGAAAGTTGGGTTCATGTGGAAATCGGGTTAAATTGGAAATAACAAAAGAATAGTAAGATTGGATACGTGAAGATAAATGTTTATACAAAGGTCTACTGGAGGATGTGGAAACAAACAAAGAATGCGTTGTGTCTGGCAGGATTTTTACTGAAAATTGTTCGCACATTTTGAAATGATGAGAAACAGTGAGATCAACGAATTGTTAGCAGGAAATGCCGCTGCAATGGGACGAGTGTTTTAGGGGTCTACCAAAAAGTTAAAAGTCCCTTGGCAACAAACTAGAGAAAAAACAAGTGAGCAGTAAATTCAGTGAGGATACACACATGCCTAAATAAAGTAAATAACCAGGTGATGAGAAGTGGAGGAAAAAGTTAGGCATCGGACATAAAACGAAAACCTCCAGACTTTGGTGAAAACATCAATAACCTGAAGTGACCATGCCATGTTACTCAAAGTAATCCCCGGATAGTTACCACAAGGCCATCACAATAAGGCTTCGTCAGTTAAAGAAAAGAAGGAGCATACATTAGAAAGTTTCTCGTATTGATTACTCTTCATGAGCGAAAACAAAATGTCAACACAGTTGGAAGTGATACGAGACAAACGGCTCGGGTAGACTGTCCAACAGAGCAGGAGAAGAAAATCTAGTTGAATGCTTGTTGCTAAACACCACAGTCTGCACTGTTGTTTACAAATGTGTGATTGTCCATTGGTAAGGATGTAAAACAAGAACGGAGAGGATTTTGTTCTTTAGGACAGTGATGTGTAGCGACGAGGCTTGATCACCGAAGTGAGTAAATTGACTTCGATTTGTAAATCAGTCACGTGAAAGGTCGACAGTTGAAGCTTGAGTTACACATTTTGTGGGGGCGTGAAGTAGAGTCCCCCCGTCAACGCTTCCAAAAACGTCGCTATAGCCTAAGAAACATATGTGGACGGCTCTTGATTATCCGTGAATCGATGACAGAATGGGATCTTCAGTTCCCCTCGTTCTTCGTTATGTTTTCTACATCTTCTGACTTGTGGCATTTATCCATAATGTCTGAGATTCACCAGATAGCATTGTTGCTCCCACCACAGTGACCGTCCAAAAATATACTGTGAGAAGAATATCAGATATAATGGGAATCGAAAACTGGATAAATTGATGCTAGATAGAAATACTAGGAACACTGCTAGATATTGTTATCTGAGATAGCATTTCTGCTCAGCGTTGTGAATGGTCGCAAGGTCCAAAGCCTTACAGATGATAAATACTGTCCTCACTTAATGGAACAGATAAGGTCATCGTGTTGGTCACTTCATGGTTTTGTCCAGTCGTTGGCTGTCTCGTTAAATAATGCCCGGTGCGATGAACATCCGGCTGACATAAGTAGTGTGAGACGCAGCGTGTACACAGTTGCATTATATGATTAACTGACTGCACGTTCGAGGTCTTCCGAACTACGGTTACTATGTTGTTACTCCGTTATAATGTCCTTCTGAACAGCACTAAACATCACTTGGATCAGATCAGTCCTATCGCTCACGATATCGCACTGCACGATCTCACTAGATTCGAACTCTGACATTGAAGTGGACATTGTTCTCTGGTACGTCCTTTCAATCACAACAATCTCACGCAGGATATCACAGATAAGGGATTGTAGGATAGCTCAGAGTGTGCATGTTCTTCGTTGTAACCAAGTCTAAAAATACAATTGGCGAAACAGCGGCCGGGTAAGAACGACGTCTGTCACTCGTGAGTATCATTTTTGCATATAACTATTCCGTCCGACTGAACATCAAATCTCGTGACTCATGCTTTCTTTGTTTCTCCTTGTTGGCAGATAAGAAAATCCCATCGAATCGCAGGAGTATCGATTGTTTAATACATGTAAATCAGCTGCGGTCACAACATGTTTTATTGTTTTATTTTTTTTCCAACGAAACGCCGCAAACATCCATTGTTCGTCTTAATAAGGGCTCTTCTTCGTTCGTTTCCTTCATTTAGGTCGTTCTGTATTTGACTGTCAGGTTAGTATGATCCTGTGAAGGGCGCGAACGTCCATGGTTCAAGGTGTCCAGTTTTGCTCCTTCCTACAAACAGATACATTACCAGACAACTTTTCCACACGATTTGCTGTATATGCACAGCCGACCGATAAAACGATGATCCAGTTAACTCGCCATACCTGGTTTTAGATAGATGACGTAGCTGTTAGTTATAGGTGGCTAGTCCTCATTGAGGACTGTCGTTCTTATTGGGGCGTATACTTGGACTCAGGTCATGCGTTGGTACGTTATCGTTTTGTTCTTGATTTTATTGAGCAACGACCCCACGGACAACAACGGGTGGCTGTTGAGAAACTGGCAATACCGTCGATAAAGCACAAGTAGAAAGCAGGCTTGCCAATCCTCACCCCGAAGATCCTGATTGTTGCTAGACCCAAATCTCACAGATCATCCGTGAAACAAGTACTGTAGCATACGGTACGGGAGTTCACGGGTTAAACAAACATTGGGTCTCAAGCAAACCCGTGAGGTTAGACACCAGACGGAGTAGACCTTCCGGTAGTTCATAAAACAAGTTTAGGTGAAATATCCGTAAGAAGCTGGAGCGCAGCTTGCTCGCGAGGCTTTACTAATAGAGAGTGTTAATGAAACAGAAACCGCTTTTGCTTCAGGAAACACCGACAACCTGTTCAAGGCTATCCATGCCACTGGTCCAAGGCGATCGTCTGTCAGCAAACCTATCGATGAGGCAGATGGCACGCTCATCTTTCATAAATTCAAAGGGTTGGGAGGGTGGACGGAACACTTTGGGGTACACTTTAGCTGGCATCCTGCTTCGATTGTGTTGCTGTCACAAACTTGCAATGTAGCATTCTGGGCAGTAGATTTAGCACCATCCTCTGAGACTTAGATCCGCAATTGTATTTCAGTTCTCAAACGTACTAGGGCTGCTGGCCAAGCTGATCGCGTGCTGGCACTTTTCGAAGAAAATGAGGACTCTTTAGTAGAGGCCTTGACGCAATTGTTTCAACCTATGTGGACGACGGAGACCATCCCTCCGTGCTGGGGTCACTCGATAATAGTTCTATTATTCAAGAAAGGTATCAGAGATTCTTGCGAAAACCATAGAGGAATTAGCTTGATCTCAATACTTACTAGGCTTCTGGCATCCATTGCACTTTGTTGACTCACTGCAATTGGGAATTCAAATATTAGGGAAGAACAGGCAGGATTTCATCCTGGACAAGGATGCACTGATTAATTTTCTACTCTCCACCAAATTCTAAAGCAGCGTCATACGTACCGCCGGTTAACAATCGCCGTAATTCTCGTCTATAAAGGTGTGTTTGATTAACTGGATCGATCTACACTTTTACAATCGCTTAAACGCAAGGGTGTACCGATCAAGTATGTGAATATACTGTTGTAGTGGCTTAATCGATCAAATGATAAAAATGACAAAAAATAGGGTACAACCAAAGAAGAGTTGTTGCGGTAACGGATAGGCTCAAAGGTAGACGTACAAATAAAACGGAAGACGTATCAGTAAAATAGGAACGACTCACTGGTAAGTCAAGGCCCGCTGAATTGAAAAGACCACCACAAGAAACAAAGACAGCGCCAGAGAGCAGGTTCAGTAGACCACCTATAGATAATTGCACACGCGGCCTGCGATGACGAACGTTGAACGTCGACAGATCAGCCGATACGCGGGGCTAAATTATTTCACCGTGCAATTACTTCACCAGCTCAAAAGTCTGCACAAGTGAAGAAGACATAGACAGTGCATGATAACTCCCATTTGTTGTTGTAGGCGGTGGTTTCAATCAAGTGTACAGATGAAGTCAACAAAACGTACAAAAATGAATCACAAAATATAATTATGATCTGTGAACACTATTATCGGTGCTTTATTCCTGTATTTAGGCTCAAGTATGGGTTTATGGTAAACTGTTTGATAGTTTCAGCACTAGGAGCGGTGTACATCAAAACGGTTAACTTTCACCATTTTTGTTTAATTTTGTGGTAAACTGCCTGCGATACTCACAGGATACCGGCGTGTACCTCCTTGTTGATGGAAGATCGACTGATTTTGATTATGCTGACGACAGTGTTGCTGTTTGACACATTTCAAGCAGCACAAACAACGTTAGGCGCCATTTTGAGCTGTGCTAAATAATTGGCAATGAGGTTTCGCAGTCTCAAAATGCAAAGTTCTTCTGTGAAATTTTTGTGAACTCATAGGTTCAATGTTGGATATTGAAGTTATTGAGGTTTTCGACCGGTTTTTCTACTTGGGAGTCTGCATCAGCGGCTGCGGCGGCGATGTTGTATGGAGTGAAATAGAAGCGCGTATTTCTAAAGTTATGGCAGTGTTCGTTTACTTAGGATACCTTCGGCGACAAAGATACGTATCTCTGAGAATTTAAGGACGTGTATGTAAGGCAAATACGAGAGCTCTATAACTTAAGGCTGTTCAGTTGTTTGACCACTTATGTATGTGTTCGATTGCTCGTATCGGTTGGCGCCATCGATTAAACAACGAAGCGGTTAGATATCGGGTATTTGGTAGTGATTACCAATCGAGTTCTTGTGTTCCATCCTTAATGTTGCACAGACCTAGATGGTTAGGCCATGTAGTAAGGATGCCAACTAATCATCTGCCACACCAAGCACTGTTTTCCGACACTGCAGCCGACTGGCGGAAAGTGTGAGATGGACAGATGGTAACCTGGTATAGATAAATGAAGTCGTTTACCAAGGTTAGGTTCGTCTCCCGCATTGGTCTCCTGGCGATTCACATAATGACTGTAGACGTTAGGTGAGGTAGTGGCTTATCAGGCTAAGTGGTGTAAATGTTATTGTTGTTGTTTGGCTGTGTTGTCTATGAAATGAGTTCACTTAATGACGCGGGACAATAAAATCCGTAAGGAAGCTGTTTCACTGATGACGCCTTACCTTCACATACATCTTGTTTGTTTGTCTGCGAGGTGTAAGCATCTTGATGTTGAATGCGTATGTACAATAAATTAACGCTTTCCCAGGTATACGCGACGTTACCAGACGCGAAGTAAAAATACTAATAATTACGGGAGACCGAAGGTATATTATATGATAATTACAATAGGTCTGGATCAGCGCTAAACGACACCTATGCGCAGAGTTAACTAGGGAAGTTTAGAATCCGATCGTCGAGTGCGCGTGCAAGCCGGAAGAGTGTATATAGCGCCCTTAGCGCGCATAGACCGACAAGCATACAAACAAACAAACGCGATCGCATGCACTAAACAGACAGCAAACAAAGGTCCTATGTACAATGTGAACAAATATTTTGAGAAGAATTTTACACATCACACCGGGGTTATCTCTAGGTCACTACAGTCATTTTCTTTGTGGTTAAGTCCTTTCTCATCTTGCTGTTCTTTCTCCCTACACAGAGTTATTTTTTTCTTCTTCCTTCATGGTTGTTTGACGGTTAGGCGTCACTGATGTTGTTTTAGTGTGAACCCAGTTGAGACGGTATGTAAAACTTGTCACATGAGCACTCAGTTTCGTTATACTATTAGGAGAAATATTTTAACATTTAAACTCTTCTTCGCCCCCTTGCCACTTGGTAAACTACTTGGATGTGGAGATCCTTTCACATTTCACTGTAACTGTAGCGTTAGTCAGTCACAACCTTACATCAGAAACGAAACGCAGCTCTCGTCTTCTCTGGCTTCATTACTAGCCAAAAATGGATGCTTTACATGTATCCACTGGAAGAAGATCAAATTGTTGCCTACATTGAAAACACTTGTATCCTGCAAATAACCAGCCAGAATTGTCAGCTCGAATAGGTCGGTTCCTCACAGCAACTTCTTGCGTTCTGCGAAACGCTATCTTATTTACTTTTCCTTATATGTTGACAGCCCTTAGGTGAAATTTTGAATAGGTATGTAGACGTGTTTTTGATATGATCCTGTGCCGTCTGCGGCAGCTGTAATCCAATTAATGTGGATAACTTTCATCACATTCCATTCCTGTTCTACAAACCAGAAGAGGTTTGCCAGTAATGACTACCAAGTCATACGGTCTCGACTTCGGTTCCGATTTCTGCGATTGCTCTTTTCCAGATTGGACAGTTTGACAGTGTCTGATTCTCGCCTGATCTTGTGTGCCACATGGTAATGAACACTTAGCGGTTTCAGATCTGAAAGGCTTTCGTTAATCCCTCGAGGTTAACTGGAATGTTATTCAACCGCAAGGTCTGTAGAAACCGTTTGTTGCTTGCAGTTAATGTTCGCAATTCCAAAGAATCACGACTTTCGGATTTTTACGAGTTAACTTCACTACAGATGGTTTCTGGACTTTCCGCACGTTGTCGATATTTTCAATGGGATTGGAGCTGTAGTTCACAGACAAAAGGTATTCTTTCTGGTTAGTTCATCAATCAAAGAGAGAATTGTGAAATTTCATTGTTTGTTACTCATCTCCCCCTATATTTTCTTTCGCCAGTCCTAATGTATCCGACATTTTCGTAGTATACATATTTTCTCATTTCTGATTAGGCCTTTTGATGAATACATTTGTTGTTCAGTCTGATTTGAAAGCCAAATTGCTTAATTTCTTGTCCGGGGGGTGAGTTCTGTCCGAATCGTTAATTTGAAGATCGATACGTTGTCTGCTAATGCGGTTGTCCATAAACGGTGCCACGTTACGCACATTCATTGCCCCGTCTAGACGAAACGTGTCGCGATCAACAGTTAGCGTGGGTGGAAACGTGGGCACAATGCACGTAGGCACATCCAGGTCTTTGCAAAGGAGACGAATCGCGTGTTACTGAACTTCGTCACTGGTCCACAACCGTCATAGGTTACGGTGACACACAAACAACTCAGCAGCGTTGCGTGGACCGAGTCGGACCCATGCATGCATACAAGGAGTATTTTTCGACTCTCATTCGTTACTTTCACGCATGCGCGCATAAACAGTTTTGAGCGCGTGACAGGGTGGTACTGTGTTTCGAGTTGCAGTTCGTCGCAGGTGTAACTGTAAATTTTGGTTGAACAAAGGAAACAAGTGTGTAGGATGAGATTAACTGGGAAAGCTAATAATTGTGTGGCTACGTATACGGTTCCATCTCGGCTAGCATTCTACTAAACGATTTGGATTATCACAGAGAACACACTGCTAGACGGTATCTGTCAACTGCTACATTAGCGTCTCCATAGGTTGTGATAACGCCTTCGTCCGATCTCGATCAGTTGGTAATCTTGATGTCTGACATCTGATGCGCTAGATACCCCATTGGCATACAAACCATGTGCTTTAAATATCACAAATTGAGCATTATTGTTTGCTCAGTTAGTCGTGTATTCAAAGTGGCGAAATGCTTACAAGCAACCGAACGGCCATATGAGCTATTTACCTCAAACAATGATGGTCAAACACATTTTCCTCATAAGAGAGACCGGTTTCCTAATTACAGGGTAAACTGTAGTGTGTCGTACTTCTTTTTTTTTGCAGTGTCACTCAGAAATATCCTGAACTTCACAGCTGGAGAAATTTAGGTAAAATAGCACGTGCTGTCGTTTTTCTTGTCGATATCTCT
The DNA here is from genome assembly GCA_013368495.1 of Paragonimus heterotremus. Classification (NCBI taxonomy): domain Eukaryota; kingdom Metazoa; phylum Platyhelminthes; class Trematoda; order Plagiorchiida; family Troglotrematidae; genus Paragonimus; species Paragonimus heterotremus. Next base: position 4,894 of record LUCH01003658.1, on the reverse strand, counting down.
TGATGGTACTTCTCGGCTTGATGAATCAGTTCACCGTCTCAAGAAGATAACATAAGGAGCTCCCCAGTATTGAAAAAACATTTTGTATTTTGAAGACTCGAAGTGCATTCCATGAAAACTTGTTCAACCACTCTTCCCCTGTTTTCCTGTGCTGCATACCAGCCGAATTGTTTTCGAGAACCGGTTGCATGCACATTTATTGAATTATCGCTCATTAAAAGGTTTATCATGGTACGGAAGATCGAATATCAGTAACGAATGTTTCTGAAACTGAGGAACACCTTGTTTATGGAATTAGAATTCAGTGATATGAACGGGTTCTACAGTGGAAGAAGATCCAGAGAGCATTACACACAATCGAAAGAGAAGCGAATTTCAAATCTGTTTGTATAACAGTCTGGCTGTATGTCATTATTGTTGGTGAATAACCGTCATGGTGCAAAACTCTGGTCAGTAAATCCACTACCCAGTTGGACTCCTACCTGTTGTTTGTGCTCTGTTCATCCTTCCGTTCGATGAATCGACCCAATACAAAGTTAGTGGATAGCTTGGGTGTGGTGGAAACAATATTGGTGTTTCCACAGTTGTCACATAATCATTGAGTTATGTTTCTGAAGTGCTAATAACTAGTTTATTTCTCCAAACCCTCTGAAACAATGTTATCAATTCCAGTGTGACCCTACCTCTACATCTGTTGAAAAGAAGATTGATGGGTTTCTCAGTGTGGGCCTCCGTTACGACGGAGCACTTTGTTGGGACATGCCAAACTTTTAGTAATGACGCAGTCTTTCGTCCTCAAAGTTATACTTTTGGATACCCATCGTTCAATCGTGGATGGAACTCTGTTGATTTTTCGCATGGCGTTTTGGATTTTGTGTGGATTTATAAATAAACAGTCCTTCGGCACGTGAGATAACCTAGTGTGATCAAATCGGCTGTCTGTGAAAGAAGTGTCGAACAACGATTGCATCGGCCGCATAACATCTTTTGAACACAGTCTTTTTATGAGTTTGGTAGTTTGTATTTTAGATTGTGTGACGGGGGGTTGATAGCTGAAATCCTGATTTGTAACTCTCAAGCTCTAGTCATGACATCGTACCTCACCTGATGGGGGCGTGCTACACAGAAGCATGAAGCTCGGGTCCACCAGAGACATAGACTTTTCGCACTTACATGCTAATAAACATCTCACTTCTTTATGGGCAGCCGTCTTCTGTGTAACCTATGTTTGTCAGTATGCTTCTCTTTCTCATACAGTTGCTACAACTCAGTTCCACTTACGTCGGGTGATTGATTTCGTTGTGATGTTTTCAAGCTTGCCATGGTCTTAGTTGGGACTGACTCCAAAGTGTAGATGTTGTAAACACTTCGTCAATCTAACGTTCATGTGTTCCAAAATTCGCACATGTTGATAACAGAATTGATTTTTTTTTCTCCAGCCGACCTAACATCCAACTTTCGTAAAAGTTGGACGTACCACACCCATCAACTAGTCGTTCCGTACCACTCGTGTGTACTGTTAGCCAGAATGTAACAACCATTATGTATGCTATTTGGTCACATGCACCACTACACTTGATTCGTGCCATGTGTTCTAACGCCGACCCGGTCGACTGAAATCTGTTTTACATATGCCATGTCTGCTAACGTGCACCGAGCTAGACTGAAAAAGACAGTTTGTAGTCTGCTATGTATCCCGATCTCCTTAAACTTCACAATAAACTATTCATATTTGTTTTATCGAAGTGACATTCACGTCGTGACGTTGTTAACGAAACCAATTAGAATGGTGCTTAATGTTGATCACCGCTTGAAGATCTCTGGCGATTGAAACATGAGACAAATGAGACCAGACGCTAAACATCTATCCAACGAATGTCGCTCAACTGGGTCTCGGACTTTCTCCTTGTGTATTCCATTTCTGACAGCTGTCAAACACTGGTTTCGTGTCCTTAACTTGGGTTGCCGCGTTGGTTTAAATGTTAGATTCATGATGGGATTTCTTGTAGACTTCGGGTAATATCGTGCTCTCTGTATGGAGTTTTGGTCACTCTGCAACATATCAGTAAGCCTCGTTTGCATAGTTCCATGCTCGGTGTCTACTTCATCTTCAGACAACCTAACCTCGCTGGCATGCGAACAAGTGACGTGGTCTTGTTCGTGCCGCTGTTGTCACAGTAAGGCTCCCGTTTACGGTATAAAACTGACTTGCTTCGAACTTCACGATTTACGAGTTATTCGATTAACCTCAGAGCACATCGTCTCGTTAGACGGTTAGGGAAAACCCTCGAAGTGGACCGAGACATCGGCGAATTCATTGAATTATGTATTCTGTCTTTAATGTTATTTCCCGTTTCCTTCATTAGGTTGTGTTTCCCCGTGGTCCGATTCAAGCCAAAGGCCTTCTGTTGTCTTGTGTTGAGGAGCCTGATCCATGCTTGTTTTTTGAACCGAAAATTCTCTATCGTCTGGCTCAAGAAGATGTCCCCGTTGGACATTACACCATCCCCTTGAGCAAAGCTGAGGTTTTACGAGAAGGTGAGGGATCATTTCGTTTCATTTTGATTAATTCCTCTCATTAAATTTGACAACGAACTTATCGAGACAGTCTTGTTTGTCTTCCATATACCTGTCTGTACGGCTAAGTAATTTTTTCACCAAAGGAACAGAAGTCCGTGATAAAAATTTGTTGGCTCGGATATTTACTTGGTACCCTACGTCACTGCTTGTCTTCTCAAGGCTTATTTGTGGAACCCTAGACCAGTTGGAAAAACAGTGTGGCAGTCAGACAGTAGTCTGGCACCTAGGCTTCAAACAACTGACGTTGAAATTTGTCCTTATCAACTCAACTTGTTTCTGTTGTTGGATTCCAAGAAATCCGTTTGGGGACACTGTAAAACATGGCGCCTCTGTGAGGAGTTTGCCATATCTTGATTGCACACCAATTTTCTCCTCTACTTGTTACTCGTTGAATGGCTTTATGCGCAATGTTGCAAT
>LUCH01003657.1:52709-62851 GCA_013368495.1 Paragonimus heterotremus | reverse complement strand
TATGATGATGATGATGATGACTCGATCTAAGCCGCCTTCATGTACTACTCATTACGGATGATCTCAGAGTTTCCCCTGTCGTTCACACTCTACAAACCATTGAAACCAAACAGTACGATTTATTTACTACCTCTAAATCAGCCGCTTAAGGTGTTCTGCTTATAACCATTAAGTGAGAGGTGTTACGAATTGGAAATGGGCCGGCCATGAGCTTTTTCTTTGGGCGGCGCTAGGTCGTAGGTAAAAGTGTCGTAGTCGGATCAGAGATCTGTCGTCAGTTGTGACCTCTGTTAGCTGGCTGACTTGAACGTGTATCCGGAGAGTACATTTTGATCGAATCTACCAGATCACCTTGTGGGTCGATTCACTTCAGGTACGTTTGGTAGTGCATACCGCTTGCATGTGCCTTAATTTAGGTGGCGATATTTAGGCGTATGCTCTCTTCCTATGGCGGAATGTTAATACAATGGAAAGGGTTCAGTGTGTACGTTAATTATTTCGGAAATCCTACTGCCCTCGCTGAACTTGTTCAGAATCGAAATAACGTGTTTACAGCAAATGTCAAGAATACTGCAAAATTGTGAATCTAACCATCTTAGGTAATTGTATATCTAATACCACTTAAAAACGATTCATCAGAATATCAACTAACGATTTCAGATGGAAAGTTGTTTCAGTGGTCGGTAACCCGGTTAGATGTTAAGTATTGATCAACCAAAGTTCTAGATCTAGGATCTCCAACTTGCTGATCCAGCCTTTCGTAAACAGCCACTAAAATAAAGTATTGCTCTATAGGTTCCATACTGGAGAAATGTATAAGAATTGGTCCACCTCAGAGTCCTTAAAATTCGTGTAAATGTAGATCGGTCTCCAACTCAAGGGTGCATTGGTGGCTTCCCGATCTTTTTCGATCAGTGTTCCTCACCACATGTAATCATCTAGGATTTCGCTACCTCTTAAAGGGGGATGCATAATAATTCCGACTAGCATTGCGAAACCAACACACTCGTGAGGACTGTGTAGCGTTTCATTTCGTGCGGCACTTCTCAGTGACGAGGCTCTTCTCGTACCTTTAGGCATTGTCATTTCATTATCGCGGTTTTCTTATCCTGCGGTAGGCGACTTCAGTGTGTTCTATAGTAACTGGGAACTATCATCGTACTTACGTTACTAGAATGAACTACTGCCCTTGTTGTCGATGTTTACAGCCGCAAAACAAGGACACACCACGTCAACGCCTCTCTACGACATCGCCAAGACCAAAGACCTTCTTTGCTTGACTTAGTCATCACAAGGCAGAGTAACTTAGATGATAGATTGTCTACCGCTAGAGCACAGTGACCACGCATTATTGCTTTTCGCCTTCAGCTGTTACTAGTTTTCTCTGGTAAATGATTTCCCTTTGAAGCTTTACCAGGACCGGTATTAGAAGCTGTGTCGGTTCTTTTTTCGAATCTGTCTATGGACCAGTACTACCACAAATTTAAGTTATTTTTGAAGCATACAGTATATTTGTATGTCCCTTCTGCTTTCGCTCTTTTACGTAGGATATATATATGCTGTGGTCATAAGTGGTCCTCCTGGACCTGTGATCGCCGGTATTTTTATGACTTCGATTGAGAAACAGGCACAAAACGCTGTCAGTTCAGCATGTTCGTGCAAAAGACACGTTGACGACATATTTGCAGTTTGAGAATCGTGTAACCAAGTGGGAACCGTGCGCATACATCTTAACAGCCTGCATCCAACATCAAATTTACCATTGAAATCGAGGAGGACAATTAGATATTCTCTTTGGATGGCAGACTGACTAGATATGAAGACGGACCTCCCTGGAAGCACTTTCCGAAAAAATACATGGATTGGCCAGTTATCACACTTTAAAAGCTTTGCACCAATCGCATACAAACGGGGGCTCGTGCGAACAATATGCTATCGAATCCGTAGAATTTGTTCGGTTGAGCAGATTTCTGGGGAGCTTGATTTTATTTGACATATTCTTATCCAATATGGATATCCAGTTCATTTTATCTACAAGCATTTTAAGTCCCTGGACTCCTGACTAGCCTTCACAACAGTTCCATGGAAACTTGTGTTCATACGCCTGTTTTACAAAGGGGTACATGTAGCACTCTTCATGGGACAAGGAATGCAAGCAGTAGTAAATCGCACTTATGTATCAGCCATGCTCATTGTGCCGCACCTAACAACGCGAATTCCATCAACTCCGAGAAGGCATCCGGTGACCACATTTGCCACATTATTTGTAAATATACCCGTACCTGCGTTGGCCGCACTCAGATCTAGGAGCACCTTTCCAAATAGCTTTTGAATGCCAAAAGTAGAAGTGCAAAGAGTGCAATTGCGAAACATTTACAGGAATATGGTCATCGAGTAGACATCGTTAAAGCATTCCCTGTTATCTGTCAGACAATGAACAAATACGCTTTAACTTTGTCTGAGGCGCTTGCTATACATCGTATGAAACCACCGTTATGCATTCATCAACAGGTGATAGTGAACCTACTGCTACCATGGTGATAGGTTATTGATTGAGTATTTTTCTCATTCTTATTTTTATTTCCCCATTCTTTGTTTCCGCTTTACATCTTATTATATTCGATCACATAGCCGAATGACGATTGACCACTTTGAAAATTTTGCTCGTAGGCTGCCACACGTCCAAATAGTTGTGTATAATTTCGCGCATGTAATTGAAAATACCGAACGAAATGGTGCTTGAGCATGCATCCTACATGACGATTGTTATGTTCTTCGAAATTGAATGTCCCTTGAGTATCTGAGAAAGAACACAACGCTTGTCTCCAGTTACGTCAATGAGCGGGTGTCTGACAGAAAGTGAGGGTTTTATTAGTGTATTCGTGCCCAAGGCGGAGCTTTCCATGCTGTTCTCGTAGTTACATTTTGTCATGCCAAGAAAATCTGCTCGTATTTTTTTGGGTCAAATTGTTCGGCCCACTAAGAATCAAACTCACTCCTCAGTCCGTAGGAAAAATATTGCGTTGGTCCTTTCCAAGACTTAAGATAATAACAATTGTGCACGAGGCCTGCTGCATTGTTTCTTGGGGCCACATATGGCCAGTGAGGTATGTTAGTCGCTGAGCGAGCACAGTGCCTCCATTATGCAGAAGAACCAGGCTGAATTCGTCTATCCGTAGGTCTTGTGAAGGTTAGCGAGTTAGTGTTCCTGGTGAGCGTTATCTTCAGTGGGTGAATTGATAGTGAATGCTCCAGGGGAACTAATGGTTAAATTGTCTTCAGTCGCGTGTGTTGTTGTCTGACTAAGCTGTGGTTGAAAGTATTCTGCTCGATGTTCCACGCCTCCGGATAAGCTGCATATTCAAAAGTCGTCTCGCTGATATCGATTTTTTTGTTATCTGTTACTCCCGCGTGTTGAGTAACGCCTCGGGTAGTTACCAGAGGTCACGGCAGCATCCATTATAGAACTATGACATGTCCACGAGACTCATCGGCCACTTATGTTTCATCCCAACAGTTCGGTCCGCAGAAGTTTATGAACAGCAAGGAGCTACTGACGAGAGCTAAATTTGTTTTTTTCTTTTTACCATCAGTCATCGGCATCACCATCGTAATCCTAGTCGACAGCGGTGCATCACTAATTGGTACTGATCCTTGAGTCATAAGCCTACGTAAAAGTGTTAGCAGCTTTCTTCTTAGGCATCCTGTATGCAGTAGTGCTCACTATAAACAATGTTATGATTTAGTGATCATGGTTTTTGATCACAATAGACACCACAAATTGTTACTCGGATACAATGCGTTCTGATGCTGACTGAGAAATGCCGCATATGTAAATTGGGCTCCATCTTATCGCTTGGAGCCAAAATGTATGCGTCCATAAGCAAAATGAACACTTTATTGGGTAGTTAGGGTCGTGTTAAGTCCTCTAATATGATCGAAGGTACTCAATACCAATTCAGTGACAGATGGTAGCAGCGTGACGTGATAGGTTCGAGTCCATACTTGGTTCGAACACGAAGGACACCATACCGTACAGCAGCAGTTATGTTATCGCTCACTGTTACGCGAACAGAGAGAACCTATCAGAGTAATGCCCATCTACTTTTGTCCACTGACTTGCACACTCAGGTGAATGATGAATGTCATGGTATTGGACGTTTTTGTTTTGCGGAGATGACCACTAAATTGTCAGCATTATTCATCCAGATTAACCGGGTGAGGCATAGATGTGACAAACAAACACCGTTTATTTGTCCATTGTCTGCTAACTTTCAGTGACCTTTCTAGCCGGATGGATCAGTCGTCTGTTGGCTAGAATTGAGTTGCGTATCGTTTTTTGGACCGTTCCGCCTGGTGTAACCCGAACCTCACTTAGGCCAGCAGCTGAGGCCATGGAATCACCGGATAGACGAAACACGGATGCATTTTGAGATGTATTCGACCGATGAAGGGAAATTGCGATAGTACTGTAATTTCGAACTTAGGCCTCAGAAACACAACAGATATCGATTAAAGGAGACTGCAGTATATCATCTGACACAATCTGTTTGTCCGCAGAGGTTAGTTTCCGAACCCGTCCATCACCGCTTTTCAGCTTTGATCCGTACTCGTGGACAATATGACTCAAGCCGCCGTTAGTCCTGACAATAGCCCGCAAGGTAACTGAGTAACAACTGACCATAATTGTATACAGAAGAACAAAGGATTGAAGAAAAAGAAGTCAACAGTCCTGCAGATACAGGCTCATCATTGACTACGACATACTGCCGCATTCCAGATCGCTTCCAACCGGCGGTGTGACTGGCCTCAAACTCCCTAACCGAGCAGACGACACCTACCAATCTTGCTCAGCATGACCGTCGAAGTTTTTCCGACCCGTGGCCACGCCATCACTTAGACTCTTTATGGTCTTCCCATCATCAGCAACCCAATTGAACGCGGTGTAGCAGCCGCTCCGTCTCATACGGAGTGTGTAACTCAACCAGCAAATACTGAGTTTTCAGCACCTTAGTCACTGGTACTGTCACAACAAGACTGGACCTTGACGCGGTGTGACGGCTTGCGCATCTCGATGACCTGTTGGGCCAAACTGGACGGTGTGGCCACCACACAGATAGAGTCACTCATGCCAGGCAGGCCAATAGATAGAGATCTGACAAACCAGTCTCCTGGTCCTCCAGGTTGGGGGTTGGAGGGAGGTTTGTATCATTTTTTCAAAAAAAAATCAGTTCTAGTGCACTGCCACCCACCCGCTGCCTTGCGATACAGGCTTTTGAGCCAAAGGCTTTGGTTGAGAACCCTAATCGTTCTCCTGTCTAGGTCTGGGCCCACACACAACCATGAATAGTCACAACACCAGTAATTCCATACTGCATCGGTCGTCTCACAGTATAAACCGGGAGCCCTGTCTGCCGCATACAGCAGGGTGGATAGGCGAAACCATACAACTACTGACCTCTCCTCCTCTGTCGTATCCAATTTAGCTCTCAGGCCCCTCCCGACCTCCATTTCCGATGGTTACTATACAGGTCCCATAACAGCTGTAGCTAACTGTGGTAACATTGAGCCGGTAAGTTCCGTCTTTTGTCACTCGGCTTCAGGCCTCTCTCATCCCTTGCTTAGACCTAGAATGCGGATTAATATAGGTGCCTTCAACGTTTGCACTCTAAAACAGATAGGTTAACAGGCCGCTCTCGCAAGAACGTTAGACTGCATGTCGATGTCTGCTGTATCTCAGAGACTAGAATCTAGGACAGTAGTCAGCGTATGGAACTGACAGCACCTGCATTGTCTACCCGATACTGGTTATACACTTCGGATGACTCCACAGTCGCTGTTACAGGTCATGCTGGAGTAGGTATGGTCCTTAGCTCGACAGCCTCAGCCTCATTGATAGACTGGATTCCTGTTAACAGTAGACTTTGTGCTGTCCGCTTGACAGGTTCCGTTAAGGCCAGCTCCAGACGCAAGACTTTCAGAAATTTATTCCTTGTGTCTGCTTACGCTCCTACTGACTATGGTGACGTTGGCGTCAAGGACGCGTTTTACTCGGATCTGCCCGCTCTTCTTCGGTCGACTCGTGGCTCTGATATAGTCGTTCTGACCGGAGATATGAATGCTCAGGTCGGCCGCCTTTGTGATGTCGAATCTCGTTTAGGTGGCAAGTTTGGGATAGCGTCACATCGTTCAGATAATGGTGGGCGATTGTTGCAGCTGTGCGCTGAGTATAAGCTATTTTTAGCCAGCACTAGTTTTAGGCATCGTGCGTGTCATTGCTATACTTGGTGCCCGCCTGCTCCCAATCAGGCATGATCTTAAATAGACCACATAGCTGTTAGTCACGGGTGGCGTGGTTCCATCCAAGACTGTCGTTCTTATTGGAGCACATACTTCAATTCAGATCATGCGTTGGTACGCTGTCGTTTTGTTTTCACTTTTGCTGGACAACGACCCCACCGACAGCAACGACTGACTGTTAAGAAATTGGCTTTACCATCAGTAAAGCATAAGTACGAGACCAGCTTAGGAGGCTGCCTTAGTGGTACTCATTCCGAAGATCCTAATAGCTGCTGGACACAGATCTCACAAGCTATTCAAAAAGCAGGTACTATAGCGTGTGGCGTAGGGGTACATCAGTTTAACAAACATTGGATTTCAGATAAATCTCTGGAATTGTTAGAAGCCAGACGGAAGATTCCTCCTGGTAGTTCACTTGATAAGTCCAGAAGAGATATCCGTAGGAAACTGTAACTTAGTCTGAAGCCTGACCGTGAGGCCTGATTAGTGGAGAAAGTTAAGGAAATGGAAATCGCTTTTGCCTCAGGGAACAGCGTTAAACTCTTTAAACTGATCCGTGCTACTGGCCTCAGGCGATCGTTTGTCAGGGAAGCTATCAGCGAGGCAGATGGCATACTAATCTGTAATAAGCCCAGGAGGTTGGAGCGCTGGGCGGAACAATTTGAGGGTCAGTTTAGTTGGCCTCCTGCTTCTATCGTGCTACCTCCACACACTTCTGATGTAACACTCTGGTCGGTATATTTAGAACCACCCACTGAGACTGAGGTTCGCAATTGCATCTCGGCTCTCAATTGTAATAAAGCCGCTGGTCCAGATGATCTAGTGCCAGTACTTTTTAAAGAAGGTGGAGAGGTGTTAGTCGAGGCCTTGACTCAAGAAAGGTATCTAGGGCTCATGTGAAAACCATAGGGGAATTAGTTTAACTTCAGTCATTTCTAGGGTTCTGGTCTGCATTGTACTTCGTCGACTCACTGCAGTTTGGAAGTTAAACGTTAGAGAACAATAGGCCGGGTTTCGTTCTAGCCGGGGATGCATAGATCATATTTTTACCCTCCGTCAAATTTTGGAGCAGCGTCATGTATACCGCCGGCCAACAATCGTCATATTTCTCGACCATAAAGGTGCGTTCGATTCGATGGATCGATATACACTTTTAGTCACTTAAACACAGAGGTGTACCGACCAAGTATGTGAACATACTGTCGGCGCTTTACTCCCATACTTCCGCTCAGGTTAGGGTTTACGGTGAGCTGTTGCTCACATATTCATTCCGTTTGGTATGGTTTTATTAGTAGAGACAATGGTTGTTGAAAGCCGGGGCTCTCTATGTATCTGCACGAATTGGACAAGTTTCTGATCCATGGAGCAGAACTGAACGCACTCACGTTACAAACCTTACTTTCGATAAACAAGTGGACACCTTTGCGACATTGAAATGTGATAACTCACCCGGCGTGAATAGACTATTATGAATATGTGAATAGAAGTAGAAGCGTGATGAGTGGACGCTACTCAGCTTGTAACTGTGCCGTTTGGCCAACATACATACGGGAACGAATTAAACAGAAGTATGGATATGGATGCAAGAAATAGTTGTAATGGCACGAATGCACGCTTTACCTTTATCATATTCACTCCGCCTATAAGAGACTCAGGTGTGTATGCTACGATAGGCAATGCTTTAAAGATGGTGGGCGATGTAATGAAAACACATGAAAGAGGTGTAAGTAAATATTCATGAAGTACAGTAGGTTAAAGTTCACGCTTGCCCGATTTATTACACAGTAAAAGCTTCATGTCTGCTATGGACTCTCATATCCTCCAATGAATTACTTTCATGTTATGTAACGTTCTCATCCTTAGTAGCAAAAAGAAAGCTGTTTGAATTCGACGCTGCAGGTGGGGACGTTCCTCCGGTGCGTTAACAAAGAGATGCAGTTGAGATGTTTTGCGAGTCGATTGGCGTACTCGGTTTGAATTCAGTAACCATCTAGGTAGCGACGTACTCACCGTTGCTCTACGATTACTTTAGAACATTCGTTTATAGGGTGTTTCAAGAAACCTGGTCGGTCTGCCATCACGATCCATAGGGACTGCAGTGGCGCTGTTAGGTGTTCACTGATCCTATAGTTAAATTGTACAGAAACGTGGATAGCCATAAATGAAGCTTCATAAGCGAGTGTAAACCATGGTGACCGATTGTTGTGATACGTTGACTTTTCAACCGTATGTCTCAGTTTCAACTTTTGAAACGTCAATAAGTTCACTTGTACCATTGTTGATAGTGATATAAATTACATCACTGGAGATACAAGGTATAGTTGAAATAGTTACAGTTGAAAAGAAAGAAGTGTCGACGCAACATGCTGTTGAGTTATTGATTTGGCAGCAAGAACGGTTTCGTATGTTTGCTGAAAATGACCCTCCTTTTCGAACGCTTTCCACAGTCTCTTTAGCAGGACAATTTATTCTTGGATGTCGACGTGAACCACATGAATAACGCGGGAGATTGCCAGCTACAGAAACGGGGTTGTCAAACTCATGTGATCCCATGTGTATCAGATAAACAGATATTGTTGGCAAAATGAACACGAAGTAGATGCATCAGTACCTCATGATAGATTGTTTTTGGGCGAGCTCGAACTGCTCAGGTAGTTCAAAGGTGCTCTTGAGATCAGTGTTATTTTTTCAACATTTTCTGCTGACTCTGATTTGAAGGTGATCCGCGAGTGAGTGAATCACGGGGGAATATTTCTGGGTACTCTTCTGTCGTGGCTGCTTTAGAATAACTGAAAATAGAGGGAAATTTCAACTTCCGGAAGTGTTTATCGAAAGCTTGATCATGTTCCTGTATCGCTGTAGTCAGGACATGACGCGCAAGTATCGCGTCCTCAGTGGTCTGTTGACTGCCCTAATCAGCGCAATGAGCAGTATGTTTGTAGGTCGAGGAAACAACATAGTTTGTTAAAGCAATAGATTTGTCGACGTGGTGAGATTTGGTTGCTCGTAGGATATTACTGAGGGTTTTTTCCTAATGATCTGCCGTATACGATGAATGATTGTCACTGTCGCAACATTCTGATCGCAGGAAGCACTTAATCATTGTAGAAGCTGATTACATTGTGTTAGATCAACGAATGAAAAATCGATTGGGAAGTTGTAACTAGGGGTAAGGATGTGATGCATGGGTTTCATTTAGTTTGTAGCTGAACCACACTGCTAAGATGCAAATGGAAACAAACGCACTAGACGTATGGATATGGAAGTAAGCAACAAATGTAACGATGCGCAAATATCTTACAAGGCACACGAGTGACGAGTAGCAGGTTATTTGCGAAGCCAGATATGGCTTTATTATTTACGTCCCATTCTTCTTTTTCATCTCTCCGTTAACATTATTTTCATCTTTTCTCACCGTTTAACATCAATACCAGCGGTTGATATCGATGATGGTGATGATGTAAAAGTTGACGGTGTCGGCTCTAGTTCCTCTCCTAACTGTTTGAGTTTCTTTGCTTCCCATTTTTACTGTCTGGTTCCACTTACTTCTCCGCTCTTTTTGCTAATATCCTGCTACTATGTGCGTCAGGACCTTGAAAGCGCCATTGGAAGAACGAAATTAATTTGCTTTTCATTACTTTTGTTCATATACGTTATCTCTGAGTAGAGTTTTCATCTTTTCAGAAGCTTGGACAGATAATCAGCGTACATCCAAAATGGAATTTCTACCGGAAGTGGATGACGAGCTGGACTATGTGAGTTCAGCTTGATGCATATTTTTTGTTTATATATTGTAATGAGTCAGAAGAACGGTATTCGAAAAGTGGCACGTTGAGTCGTTA
>LUCH01003657.1:20137-49054 GCA_013368495.1 Paragonimus heterotremus | reverse complement strand
AGTAGCTGTAATGTATAGAAGATATTGATGAGTGATACGAATAAGCAAACGTGAATTATGACCAAATGTTAGTACATATATATCCACCATTTTTGACGGTCGTGTGGTAGCGCCCTCGGCCTAGGCAGGCTCCTCACTGCTAAGTAAGTCAGACTATCGAGTCATTGGCTCTGGGTAGGGTACCTAAAGAAAACCCTGTGTCCTGTCTTCTTGCAGGTCACACTTTTGAATCAGAGATTCGGGGTGGGGTCCCTCAAGTGGACCCCCTTCCACGGCATAAGCGACCGGGTAGTATAAGTTATCGTTCTTTCGACAGTGACACTATTCATCCACTACACGTTTCCCTTTCTATTTCGTTCGACAAGCTTCCTACCTTCTATGTGCCTTCGGGCGGTAATTGTTCTCTAAAGCCAAGACAGCTGGTAACATTGGCTTCTTCAATGTCCGCATTCTCCGACAAGTTGATTAGCAAGCTGCTCTGGCAAGTATTCTTTCAAGCCTGGAGCTTGATGTGTGCCATGTGTCCGAGACGCGAGTCTACGTTTCTAGCACCACTATCCATTTGAGCTCACTTCTATATAACTACCTATCTAAGCGTTTCTCTCTCAGGGTTTCTTGGGGTGCCGATGCTGAGTCACATGGTCAAGCTAGAATGGGAATCATACTGAGTTCCAAAGCAGAGCAACGTTTGTTCGTACGGATCTCAGTGAACAGTCGCTCATGTGTTGCCAGACTCAACGAATCGGTTAGAGTCTGTCGACGCAAATCAGAAAAGCGCTTTGTATGCGTCATATCGGCGTACACTCGAAGGATCTCTGGTAACGACAAAGCTGAATCTCGCCGTCAAGCTGGAGTAGGAACCACACCGGGCTTTAAATCCCAACAAAGCTTGTTTTATTTAACCCCGGTGAATTGTCGTTTACATGCCGTCAGACATTGCTTCCACTAGAGTCTGCCGGCACAGTTCAGCAAAACGTTGCTTTGCTGTTGTTTCTGTGTGCACTCCGACAGACAGCAAGTCACATGCTGTCAATGATGCTTTACACGATACCCTGTTCGATCTTTTGGAACACCCTCATCTACTTTCCAAAGCAGACTAAGCTCTGAAGCATAGTTGTAATAACTGACGATTTGATCGTTCAACTTATTTATCTTACTTCAGAAGCGAGGTGGTTGGGTGATATGTTTGGTGTTCGATCACAACGCAATGACAATGATAAGCGACCGTTTCAAATGTGTGCATCTCATGGCTTCTATATGTGGAGTAGCACATTTCCACATAAGCAGCAGCGTCACATGCAGATCGCTTTAGTTTAGAAAACTGTCCATCATATAGAAGTCATTTATCGCCGTCCTGTTTTTGTTATTAGATCGTCGTGCATTTTGAAGTAAACACCTGAACCTAACCCACACTATTGTTCATGCCCGTTTCGTTATTTAATTTGCTTGTAAGTTTAAAATATTTAGCATTCAAGCAAGGAAGATTTGAAGAATGCCTACCGGGCGATAATAACCAACGAGTTACCCAGATCGATGCAGTTGACAGAACCTAACAAATCTTGCGTAGAAGTATGTTCTGAAGGAGCTGTGCGGTTGTTATTGCTAGATCTTTGTCATGTCGACCAACAAGCTCCGCTCTGTTCCACCTGGCTATGAACGTAAAAACACCCGTCGAGGACTTGGAAACGAGCTAATTAAAAGCATGTTCAAAGACCTCGTGATCATCACATGACCGAACAATCGAAGAAACTTAAGCGATTCCTTGCATCTGGGAGTAGCGGAATATTATTCTCTATGATTCTTGGTTGTTTTTACCATCAATCTGATGTCGATGAGGCCGGAGTGGTCGTCAGTCAGTAATGTTAACATTTTGAGGAACAGTTCAGCTATACTAAACCAAGCTGTGCTAACGACAGGACCCGACTGATTAGTTGTTTAATTCCAGACAGCCCTCTACCGGAAGAAGAAGTGTTTTAGGAACTCAAACTGTTGAGACATAACAACCCATCGGACCCAGATCTTATTCATCTTCTTTGTAAAGATAACAACCTGAGATTATTGTCATAATTGATAGCAATCTTTCATACCGTTTGGAAAATTGGTGAGATATCTCGTGACTGGTGTCTATCAGCAGTTAATCTCCCGCTTTGAAAAAGAGTCCGGAATCTGTGACTATCTTAGGAGCATCCGTCACGTTTCTATCATGCGCGAGTTATTCACCGGCTTGGTATTGCATCGGCTCATCTAACCTAGGAAAAGTCATATGTGAACACTAAGCAGCACTCCTGTCTGGTTCTGGGTTCCCTGGCCATATGTGTAGCCCCACGGTGGGCATTAGAATATCGACACACGGTCGTGGTCCTTTCATACCGGAAGGGTGTCTTCAGTTCGGTTGTTCGTAGTGTTCTATGCAACTATCTCCTTTGCAAGAGAGTCCCAGAGAAATATATGGGTTTGTTAATGTCGTCATTTTATGTCCAGCCTGCTATCAGGGTGACAGTTTATGAACAACTGTCTTAGATTCTCGTTACGTTCCGCAGCAGTGTCCTATTCGGATTTGTCATGGAGGGCGTTATGGGAGGTGTGTTTAGGAAATTCAGTGGACTCACTGGAAGTGTGCAAAATACATTAGTTTGCTTAGCTTTTCTGCAGAACCAGGTCTGTGTTAATTTCGCCTCACGCCTTTAAAAGACAAAGTGCCACTTCAGAACCAGAACGTTTCCGCCCCCACGTTCTTTCTGCCTGCCGGGCGATAATAGCGAACAAGTTCCTCGGATCAGTGCGGTCGACAGAATCTAACAAATTTTGCGTATAAGTATGTTCTGAAGGAGCTGTGATGATGTGAATCGTTTCATTTACTTAAAGGGCAGGGTGAACTTAACTCTGAGAACAGGAATCTGAATTAAGATTTGACGTATCTAACACTATTTGTTAGATACGGACTTCATGTTCACCCGAATAATTATTCCCGCTTTCACGTGGTACTCAAGGTCATGATTTTGCATAATTATAACCCTATTATCGGCGGCCTAGTCGTGTCAAAAGTTCAGATGAATAGATATTTTATTGATGGATTGTTGTCTTTGTCTTCTCTGTGGTCTTGTCTTGTACCGTAGTTTGCGAGTCGTGCACAGTCGGTCAAGGTTTAGGGTATTTGGTCGAGACATTTGTTCGTAGTGTTGGTGCTTTCCGGCATAACAGTTTACTTGGACAACAACATCTCATCAGCTCCTGTTATTGTCGATGAACTATCAACGAGAACAGTAATGTCACGTGTTGCCACCCTGTTATTTTTGAAGTCAAAGAGTCATCCGGTTTTGCTCTATCGTTCAGAGACGTTACCTGTTTGCCTCGAAGGTGCCAGCGGATTTGTTGTGTTTGACCATCGTTGTCTTCGTCAGTTAGTTCACATCATATGCGATGACTGTGTGAGCAACGTGACTGTTTCCTGGCACGCAGTTAAAAAAACTTTGGGTACGTCATTGTTGAGTCACGTGCTCCATATACTAGCCAAAAGTTCGCTGTACCGAGCATTGCTCACCAAGACCACCGAAAATTCTATAAAGCCACGAAACGATTAGGCAACAACGTGCTCGCAAAATATGCTTGCCGTGGTAATTGCGTCGAATGAGGTCAGTAGGTGTTGTTGTCAGATTGGATGCTTCTTGATCGTGTAAGTCGCTGGTTGGAAGCGCTCTCTGGTGTAGCAATGCGTCGCAGTCAGTAGACTGCCGGCATTCATGACACTTGATTTTTTATTTAGTCGTATCTTGCTTGGCTTTGTTTTAATAAAATTTCTCTGTTAATTTGCTCTCCGTAACCGTTGTGGTGAACAGCGGCTACAGTCACAGTACCATCTGACCAGGCTCTTGGTTATTATGAACGGATAAGTGGACAAACTGAGTAAAGTACACGGTGGTCCTCGATCTGTTTTACCACCAAACTCCGAATCTTTTGTCTTCACGTCTCAAAGTAAACTGCGCTTCGTTTATCTTGCTCAGTATTGCGTGGTTCACTGCGGCACAAGAAACATCATATTTGCCACTCATCTTTGTTTTTTTACCGCCAACTCTTAGCGGAGAATTACGTACTTGGGGTGTCCACATCTTCCATTTTCGTGCGATCGCCCTTAAATTGCTAATAGAAAGAGTAAAGGCTGATGCTAATTGCGTAGCTTACGTCCACATCTATAACTCCTCATTAACGTCGTTCGCAATAATGTCCTGTTATCTCTACTGCACGTCTTGGGCAACTGCTTCCACGAGAAAATTCGTTGAACCTGTAATGATATTCTATCCGATTCCTTATGATGCTGTACTCCAATAACCCACCCTTTCTTCACTATCTTCCGAACCAGCCTACACTTTGAGTTGAATGTGTCACCGTGCAATTTTGTCGCCTACACACTCTAGGCATAAATTCGAGGATTGTAACAGAACCGGGAGACGTCACATTTTGAGGGCATGGTTATGTCGTGCAAAAACCCCTGGCGTTAGTTAGAGATAACATATTTTGCCTTAGGCTTATGTGTAGATACCGAGGGACTTCTGGACTTTTAAACAGGAGTTAGAATCGACTAGCTGATAGGAGTTTCAGAGCTCGGGTTCTTCTGTTCTCTAACCTTTGAATTGATAGAAGGTAATTTTGGTGTATTGTTTCTGTAGTAGTGTACTGCGTACGAACAATACTCGAGACGATATCACTGATGCGAGCTGCAGCTGTTTAGAAATATCCTCAGAGTAATTCAACGTTATTTAACCTACTTCTGAGTTGAATCAAGTAGAGGGGTAGTCTTTGGTACCATTCGTAATGTGTGTATCTGACTTATTTGAGTCGGTATGCGTAGCACCTCTTTGTAGGTGTGTTTGAGCTCATTCACTCTGTTTTGCCATCTAGTTCAGTCAACAGTAAATTTCGTTAGGCTGAAAGTGCTTGTTAACATCCCTCTGCAGAATGAAGAGGAGCTTCTTGCACCTTCAGCACGTGAAGGAGATAGATATCGGGGAGGTGGCGCCACTCACATGAAATCCAATTCTCAGGGTCAACGTTTGTTATCTCCTCGTGAAGAGGGCGAGGAAGAAGATGAAGAGGACGATGAGGAGGAGACTGGTGGTAACGCAGCAGAATCTCGTCAAGGACACGCGGCTAAACGACGACAACATCGACATCACCATCCAGCACATGATCGTGAGGAAGGCGAAGCCTCTAGTGAAGATGACCAACGACGTTCTCGCATGTCATCTACAGTAGAAGAAAATAGCTTTCGGAAAACGAAGCAGTCAGGGTCGCAGCTTTTGTTAGATGAGGCAGAATATCGACATCGTTTACACGAGCGCCACGAACGTCGTGAGCGCGAACGATTGCATAGCGGAAGGTCACATAAACGCCAAAAGTCTAATGCTTCTACGCGGGATCTGAAGTCCGATTTTCCGCTATCGCGATCAAACTCGGCAGCCGAGCAAAGTGTTACCAATGCACATCCCGAGTCTTCTTCGGAAACATTACAAGGCGAGAAAAAGTGGCAAGTACATCCATCTGCTAGCTCTGACAAAGGCAAGTTCATCTATCCATATTTTGTCATTCTTTGACTTCTTTTTATTACTGTCCATTCACGTGTTATCGTTATTGTAGACCGTTTCCTTTCGAATATACACTTTCAGCATGTTTCGAACGAAAGTGATGTGGCTAAATTTAGTGACTACTTTCATCTTATGAATGTATGGTCATTCCATTGCTTTCTATGGTCTTTATTGCTACCCACCATCGTTAATTTCACTAACTTAGACATCTTGTAGGTGTAACCACTGCTTTAGTACTGCTGAGATTAAGAAACGGATTTTCCATATTGATAATCAGCCACGTTCACTCGGTCACTCCTAAAAGATTTGTGATCCTGAGTGATAGGACCGTGTATCGAGGATACCGCCTGATCGTCCGTCTTGTCACACACTCTTTTTTGCTAATGCCTTAACCAACTGGTCTAAGATGACTTAAGATTATGAAGACAACCGTTAATTAAACTCATTAAGCAGAAAATTCGGCGTGAATGTTGCTGCTGTTTGGCCGGATGGTTTGTGAGATATGGACAGTTATTAAGGCAACACAACGAAAACCTTAGTAAACTTGTTTTTTACATACCACATTATTATCTTTTGTGATTTGGTTGTTTGTTTACAAACGTTTGAGTTTGACCCTAGGGTTTTTTCATCATCCCTCTTTCCTGTTTTCTGTTGGCCTAGGATTGTTCTGTCCTTTCTTGTATAACAGTTGAACACGGGTGTCGATCAATGATGTTTGTTGCTGTTTTATGTCTGTGCATCCATAATTGTTGTATTCGCTGCGGATCATGTTAGCAACATAACGGTAATTATTATGATTTTATATTCTCACCTTAACAAAGTTAATATCCACCTCTCGTTTTTCGTCATACTTGTGGAGAGAAAAACTCAAGGTCTATGTTTTTACACATCAGGGCTTAATAATTGTCTGATCAGTGTGCCATCCTTTTTCACTCGACATCAGAAGGTTTATAAATCTCGTTGATAACGCGTTAGCAAAAGTTTATTATAAAAACTATCGCTTACTACATGATTTTCCATGTCTTAGCATTATTGGCTGATGATTCAAGTCGATGTTGGGATACTCAAAGTATGTGATGTGTTCACTTGGCTCTTAGACAATGACCATCATCATTTGGCACATTATACTTCACATCGGATTACACGTGACCATCTTGTACATTGATGCAGTCAGTAGTATTCAAGGAAAATGTTCTACATTCAGTTCAACACTCAGCTACCGTCCGAATGTTATTACGGTTTGCGCACATATAGAACAATGAACCGACCGTTTGTAAGTCAATCATAGAATGTCGCGATGTGCCATTCGAAGCAACTAGACGCACTGCCGATGAGCATTAACAAGAATGAAAATCGAATCTTGTGCTCTTTTTGGGAGAGGGTTGGCTTGATGATCTATGTGAACGTGGTGATTGCGGTCATATGTGAGTAGTGTTAAGTTTATGTCAACCAAATCCCCGTTTATTTGCCAACAATAAAAAAAAATGTCGTCTGTGAAGCTTAGTCACTTTTATTATTTCAACTTGACTAAATATTTTATTTACGGGGTCATCGGTAGACGCCAACATGACAGTTACTGTCTCTTCTAGAGTCGACCGGACAATCTGCCTGTTACTCCCAAGCGAATCTGGTCGAGTGTCTGGATATGATAATTCGGCTGTGCCTAGTATGAGTTCAGTAGGTAATTTGTCAACGCGGTCACCTTCTGAGAACGTGGGCTGGAGTTCAAATCCCGGTCATGATAAAGATATGCGCTTTTGATTAACTCTAGCAAAAGCGAAACCCGGATCTAGCTGTTCACTTTCGGAGGGGCTGGCTTGAAAGACCATGTGAATTTGTTGACTCTGATCAAATGGTGGCGGTGTTCTGGTTAAAACTCACGGGCCGATTAATAGCCGACAAGACTCCAGAGTTATCCAGGTCGATCTAGTCGTTGGTCAGTCATTCAGCTGAATATGGACCGCTGTGTTTTTTTTCTCTTTCGCCTAGTTGCATTACTCAACAGTAGCGATCTATTAATTGTAGCTCAGTACCTTACCACATAGCACCAGGATATAGGATACAGGGAAATGTTGTTCGCAATGGGCGAACTGTTCCGTTAGAATTGTTCGCATTATTGCCACTGGCAGCTGATCGCGGCCAGCATCCTTACGTGTTGAAATGGGTGTTGGAACACTGTCATATGTTACAGGTTCTGGCTCAGTATACTCTTATGTCGTTCATTCTCTTATGTTTCGTCAAGATTTACCGGGTTGTAGAGATCATTTAAATCCAGCCGCATTGGTGATTGAAGATGCTGAGTTAGAAATTAACCTTTACAGATGACTTGTTTTGGCGGTCATACAACTGGTGAATCATACAATGGAAGACCAAAACAGGTCGCCTTATAATCTGAATAGCATTGCCGCTGTGCGGTGCATTCACATAATGCATTCATGCATTGTGTTTGTCCTCTTTGACGCCGTACAGACGTCCAGTTTTTGTTTGAGTATGAGGTTTAACGTATCCGTGTGCAATCGCTGTCCTTTAGTCTGCGTTGTCTCGCAAATCCAAAAGACCGTTAGTAACGTAGCTCGTCTGTTGGTTGTAACGAGCAGACTATGCAACTGTGTCGTGAATCTAAAAGGTTAGGCACAACTAATCTGCTGTATTGTATCACAATGAGGAGAGCAAGCGTACGGTAAGAACTACAGGCAACAGCAAGTAGATATGACTATGTGGTAAGACGATAGACTGCAATAGTAACATGCAAACGTAATCAAGCTGAAGCTCAGAAGGTCACATGACCCAACCCAATCAGCCAAAAACAAGGACAAGGTTACTTGCGCGCTCCCACGTCATGACTGGTGAAGTATACAAACGGGTCCACCTCACAGACACGTTGTCTGTGTACGCACACCTAACTAGACACAACAGTCTAGGTATCTGATTCATCCGAATGGGAATCGGTGCCTACGTTCATCGTTCGTTCGATCGCCGGTGCCTTGACTAGTTAGCCTGCGTTATCTAGGTTGGTTGTGTAAGCAGCGCATGTCGACGCTGGGTGAGAGCTCTAACATCACGACCGATTATCATGTGAACACTGGTTTACTCTTTATTCCATATACGGAAGGTACTGTAGGGTTCCAATGATCTCCTTCGAAATTGATAGGTCGCTGTTCGGTCAACTGGAACCTCAAAATGAACCCATCACTACATCTTCAATGTGTTCGTTCGTACATGTTCCTCAATTATCTTGTTAAACCTGTCATGTATGTAATCAGGTCAATTATCTCTCTAATGTGTATTCAATAGTTGGATGCCGTACTACCGCAACGTGCTTCCATTATGAACAGCATTCCTAACCAACGATTCAAGCGATCACCAAATCTCCAACATGCTGTTCTCACCAGAACAGTCAGTCAATTTTTGATGCAACAACAATGGTCTTGCAAGTGTTGTGATTCTTGGTCGTTCGATTTGAAAGATAAAGTTTCCTTTTGGATTGTTTTCTGGAACTTTGATTAAGAAATATGATTCGCAAGATAGCAGAACTAGTTGCAGTAGCCTTTGGTGACTGATGATCAGGTCGCTGGATCTTACACCCTTCACTAGGGGCTCAGGATATCCAACACTCTTGCGTTCTTTTTAAGAACGATCTCAGTTAGGTTTCTCAGCTGATCTTTCCAATGTAAGCGAATGCATCACTCCGAGTTATGTCGTAATGGGCTTTCCTTCATGAGGCTGTTCCTGCATCATCCTCTGTGTCCACTCTTGGTCGGTGATTTAACAGTCTCTTCAGTAGCGTGACCGTAGTTTCATTGATTGGAGTTAATAGCGCAGTTGCTGTGGCTCTTCTCGATATGATCAGACACTAATCGTGAAGGAATATTATTAGTACTATTATTGTTGTCCAACTTCTGTATACGACGACTCAGTGACGATCATCGTAAGGCTATTGAATTCTTGGTGAACCGACTATTTTCAAAAAATAGGGGCCTAAATCCAAATTTCGGTCTGATCAGAAATATACGCTACTTATTAGCGTTACTTTGTTTCGTTTACCTAATACATTTTGAAACTTCATACATATTTTCACTAGCTATTCTACCATATCCTCAGCAGACAGCACGTTAGTTCCATGCATGTTATGTACTTTCCTGTGGATGTCGTGGCTTTATTCTGTATTGTAGATCATCGCCGTGGCGCATGCGATGTGCCCTATCGGGAAGATGGCAAACAGGATTCGACGAAAAAATCAAAACAAAAGCGGACCGACGAACTGGAAACAGAGGAAGTGATAGATTCGCATTTGATTTCATCCGACGTCGTACATCGTTCACACTCGACTTCTTTCCTACCCTATGGACACGCAACAGTGGGTGAAATGCAATACCATATCGAAGCTTTAACTGAGCGTACCAAGAAGAAGGCAAAAGTAAAACGGTCGAAGCGTGATCATCACGATAAATCTGAAGAGTCTTCAAAGAAAGGTACAAGGCCATATAGTAAAATCAACTCAGCTGGCCAAATTGTCGTCTATGCCGATTGGGAATCTTACGTGCGCGAAAAATCGAAACGTCATTCTCAAATCCCTACCAGCCCGCATTCTTCTAATTCTTCTTCCCGTCAATCTTCTGCCTCCTCATCTCATTCTGTTATCTCCACTTCGTCCTCATCATCTTCCAAATCTCCTACACACAGAGATCGTCTGGATACGTCCAATTCACGGAAACGGTTATCTACGCAAGCAACTGCCACTTACGAAAATCCACAATCCTTGGTTTATGTGAAACACAAACGCAGTCACAAGTATCGCCGTGAGACTAGAGAAGGTGCTCCGCTCCTTGAATCTGGTAAATCACAAGTTCTTGATTCAGAATCGGGGAGACGGCACAAATCGGAAAAACACAGTTTAAAGCTGTCTACTCAGTCTGTTTCCTATCCCTCAAAACGAAGTCGTACGGCGAAGGATGTCAGAAACAAAGAAGATCCTGATTTAGATCTGACACGTTACCACAATCGAGACACTAGTGAATCGCGATCTCACGTGAAATCTCGCGTTACAACCGAAGGAGTGTCCCGAGATTCCCAGTCCAGTGAACTCCAAGCTTCCTCTGAAGAAACTGCATCCATGCGTTTGTTGAAACGTCGAGCCGCCATTTCCTCGCGCAGTCCTTTCAAAGACGAGCCGGTTAGCAATTGTTCGGATGAGTCAGTTGGAAAGCGACCACCAATTTCAAATAACTCTTCAGAGTTGCCGGTCAAATCCAAGGGAGAAGTTGAAGAAGAATCCGTAATGAAACAACTACCGAAACCAAGTCGTTTTCAACAGTATCGTTTGTATTCAGAATCAGATTCGGATGATGATGATGAGGAGGAGGAGGAGGATAATGAGGGAGATGATGGGGAGGACGATGAAGACGTGGACGATAGAGAAAATGCTGATCCCGACCACAGAGTCAAAGAACATGAGGTTGCGAAGGATGCGGCCGATACGGTGGACGTGACCCGATTGAATTCCAGTGAACATCGGACTCAACGCGTGCCCAGTAAACCGTTTTATTTTCCTTCTATTCAAGTAAGCTGACTACCTCCACCCCGGACTGGTATTGCGATCGAGTCTAGCATTTTCTTGGTTCCCTCGGGCAGGTGTTTTACTTTACAACTACTTTTAATAATACACAATATTCGCTTGTTAAGTGATGGCAGTAATTAATTGATTCCCTGCCGATTAGCTGTATAATTCAGTCATTCTACCCAACCTCCTTTAATTGTGCATTCGTATTTCCCCTAGTACAGAAAAATCATGCGGGACAAACCAGCACAGCTTGGTTATTCTGTCTAGATTTGAGCAGTTTGGCAATATTCCACTCACATGCAATAACAGACATCTTGCACTGAAAACTCTATGAACTTATTTATTTATTTGATTCGAACGAAAAAGCCAACAGTGCTTTATAAGTTCCTGTTGTGATTAAGAAGTCTCAAGTACGAAAGGCGAATTATTTCTTCAGATCCTAAGAGCTCGCTTTTAATGAGTATCAAGATGACAGTGTTATTCAGCTCACAGAGATTGCAGAGGTGGTATGGTAGTTGGAACAAAGGACTGACGTAAATAGAAATCGCTGCATTATCCATCAACAACCCGGCAATATGACAATCAATTTGTGATGCGGATCGGTGACTGTTCCATGTGATTTAAGCGGAGGACAGTGCACAGGCGACTAGAAAACTGGGAACAGCCCTCTTTGTCTATTCAGTGTTACCGTACACCCAAACGATTACTGCAAGTATCCAACAGAAGCAAACATTAATGGGCATCACTATCAATGTTCATTTCCTATGGTTGATTTCGATCGTATCCTAGTTTCATGTTAGACTTTTTTCAGAAGGTTGCATAGCACCAACTGGGCGCTCATGCTATAAGAATGTATTAACAGAAAACTTACCATACAAACAATGGAATACACGGATTTCAGTGAAGCATCTCACAATCATAGCTGCTTGACGAAAAAGATACAATCGTATGTACACGGGTAAGGAAGATAAGTCCGTGATCAGATTTCCGATATGGTTCACTTGATCTGCTTCTAATAGTGCCTTTTCCCACTGCGAACATCATAGACTATTTAGTGAGAACACTTTATAGTCTCCAATTTCGGATAGTCTGGCTGAATTTACTGTGCTCCAAGACGTGAGTTTGTCCGAATTACCGATGTTGACCTTTTTGTAGTTTTGTTTCTTATTGCACATCATGTCTATCTTTTCTAGAATATAGGTGGGGTTGAAAAGAGAAACTTACTGGCTGATTGATTCCACGCTTGTTTTGACGGAGAATCGTTTCACGTTTTGTGTCTATATGCCTTCCTCAATTACATACACAGGGCTGTCGTTCAGTGGAGGAATTCGAATGCCTGAATCGTATTGAAGAGGGTACCTATGGCGTGGTCTATAGAGCCCGAGACAGAAAGATCAATGAGATTGTGGCGTTGAAACGATTGAAAATGGAGAAAGAACGAGACGGTTTCCCAATCACTTCACTTCGTGAGATCAACACTCTGATGAAGGCTCAACATGAAAACATTGTCACAGTACGTGAGGTCGTAGTAGGCAGTAATATGGATAAGATTTATCTGGTCATGGACTATGTGGAGCATGATCTCAAATCGTTGATGGAGGTGAGCAAGGGTGTGTGTGTATACTCACTGCTTTGAATTGTTTTTGTTTCAGATGAGTGACTATCATCGATTCAGAACATTTATCTTGTCTTTTCTTAATCTGCTTAATAAATGTAACGCTTGTGAGCTAGGTTCACTTTGTATCCTATTTCCAATCGGAAGCGTAATCTGACAATGCCATGGTCGACTGGCGTTAGGTGTGAGGTGAACAGATGATGACCACCTGGTGTAGAGAAATGAAATCGTTTGTCAAACTGTTGTCCATCGTAGGTCGGGTTCATCTTGCGGTCTGCGGACTTCGTGACTCACAGAGTCGGTGGCTAGAGACTTTAAACAAGATGGCGGCTAGTCGAACTCAGTGGTGTGAATGTTGTCGTTGTTTAGCCGAGTTGTTTATGAAGTGAGTGCACTTAATGACACAGAGCGGTGAAAGCCGTAAAGAAGCTGTCTTACTGACGACGCCTTGTTTCCACTCACAGCTCGGTTGTTTGTTTGCAAGGTGTAAGCACCTTTATGCTGAATGTTTGAGTATACATGTAGCTATTTTTAGTAGCTAGATTTCCTCCCTTCCTCTTCTGTTGTTTTTCTTCCTGACCATGGATTGCTTATTTCTTGATGGTTGTGTGACAGTTGAACTTCAAAAGGAACCACACATCCAATTCACGTGTGACTGTGTACCACTTGGTGGCATCATTTGAAGTGGTAAACGAGCTGGATACGCGGTAATCTTTGTAATATCGACTTCAAAAATTTATGATGCACTATTGTAATAGTCCGTAACTTTTGGTGCTCTGTTCAATTGATTGTTTGAAAATTATAAATTGAACGGCATTCGCATTTTACCACAGTTTTCGCCTTCAGCTAGGCCTTCGACTAGTCCACTTTGAATGGAAGCTCCAAACTCGAGTTTCATTTTTGTTAGAGCTCGTCAGTAGTGCACACCCTCGTCCTACTCGAAATTTGTCCCTTGGTCCTGGCAATTTCGAGGTGCTAACGGTTAGTTACCATTAATCGGTAAGGTCTGATAGCGTAGTAGTCAATGCGTTAGCTTTACAATCACGTGAGATGAAGTACGTTTCATTAAAATCGAGTAGATGCATTATCGAGGCGTTTCTGCAAGAATGAAACTCATATTCAATGCTTGTTTTCGAATTGGGCTTACCAAAGACTGTACTTGATTACGAGGGCTGGTGTCGACTATGAGTGGTATTCAATTTGTCGAGGTCCTCATATCTCCATCAGTAATTATTTTGGCATATTTCTTTCGCACGAGGTGTATTTTATCTGCGTCTACTGTTCACAGTGGTTGACTGACCGACACTGATCTCGTCATATCATGGATTAATTACCGACAAGTCGGTTCCACTAAAAAGTTTCACACACATACTTGTACACTTACTGACGGATTCCGATCCAAAACAGGTCCTAACACCCTTATTGTCTTAGGAAATCCACATAGCTTCGTTTGATGCCTAAAGACTTGGTTTCGGTACGGGCTGTTTCGTTAGTGCACAGTAACCTCATCTTGATGCACTCCTTTTTGGGTTTCCTTCCCAATGTGCTCATTCCCCCAATGATCTTTTGGCACCATGCACTAACTGTTCATCTACCTTTAGGTTTCTTGAATGTCATTCCTTACCTTGAGATTGAATATTTAGATCTTGACAAGAGTTTTTGATAATTAGGTCTCGTCGCTCCCACTCTTTTTTATCTTTGCAAATGAGGTCCTAGAAAATTTTCTTTGTCTGAAGAGTGATTATTTGGGAATGGAAGTACATTTTCTCTGATAAAAGTGAATAACACTACTGTCCACCAGCGCATTTCTCCAAAATCTTTAGTTATGTAGTGCAAATACACACTATGCAGTGGCTGGGCACATGCCTCGTGTATCGACTGAACATTTGTCGCACTGGGCATTATTCTCTGAAATTCACTATCGATTGGATAAAATCACAAGGTGATCAGGCAACACCGTGATCACGATCTGTGAAGATCCCATTAGGTGCGTCACTTGAAGTTGGTAGATGTCGCCTACCAAGTTAGGGGTTTTATGATCACTCAAATCATCAGTTGAAAACACCATCCGGCATAGCAACGAGCCACAATCAAGTCGTATCTACATTTACAACTCTTGCTACTTTTCCTTCGGATCGCATTTTTATGGTGTTTCTCGTTTCCTTTTTCTTTCACCAAACTATTCATTTTACAATATCTCTTGTCACTGTTGTTGCAAATGGCGTCAGTGATCATGCTATTGTTTATAAATGGGTGATAGTCAGGTGATAAGAGTGTTTGCGCAAATGTTATATGTTAATCTTTTGCGCAAGTGTATCAACCAATCACGATCAACCAGTAAACAAGCTAAGTTGTGAATGGTTGTTTTTTGCACGATGTGTAAATGACAGTTTATACTTTTATCATATTGGGAGTACCTTGAGGTAATTCCGAGACAGGGGGAACGGGGTCGGAAAGGTTTCTATCGGTAATTTTTTTAAATAAACAATTAACGATTCAGTTTTAACAAAAGTGCTAGATACTCCTTTATTAACAGCGCAGAGAAAGTTACGAGAGAACAGGATTATCGTTTTGGGGTAACTCACACATTAATGGCAGACTGATTCAAGAGACGCTTTCATTCAAGCTCAGAATTACAATTTTCTTTCTTTTTAAAAAAAAACATTTTTGTCTTATCGAAGTTATCTTTACTATCAGTGACTCTGAACGGTTGTACAGCTAATCAGCACCCAGATATTGGGAAAATTACTTAAAAAACTAGTATGTTACTAACTGAAAACAAGACACTATCTACATAAATATAACTTTCACCTTCATGGAACGAAAATAATTCCTCCTGACCTGTGGATAACTTTTTACTTGTAGTTAGTTGGCTATGTGGTTCGGCGACATTATTCTACATTACACTTTCCTTCTCAATCACCGAAGGGCTGCCCACTGTATATCGGTTTTATCTGACTCATGGAGTTGCTGACCGAAAAGGTCGTACGAGGTGGTGGTGGGTTTGGCGATATAATTGTTGTTTATCTGAGCTGTCTTTAAAGCGAATGTGCTTGATGAAGTAGGACATTGAAAGCTGCAAGGAAACTGTTTTGTTCAAAACGCTTTCATTCCACTTACAGTTCGTTTGTTTGTTTCCATTTTCGACATAAGGGTTGTTCAATATTTATGTCCCCTCCCTTTCTTTTGTCTCCTAGTTTTGGCTTGTTTCTTCTCTCCATCGATCTATGTCAGTTAATCATCAGTGAGAACCATTGATGTATTATTACTGATCTGTGAAATAGACAGTGACTGTAAACCCTTTTCCTTTTTTGGTTTGACTCGTGCTTAACACTCGCCACGGAGCCTTATGTTTCACCTTCCTGATTGAAATAAAATTAAGACGAACACGGCACGACAGGCTGTTTACTACACACGCCGCAATTCATAATCGACCTATCATCTGTTTCGGTTTGTGGATTTTTGTAATACTTGGGATTAGGTACTTTGAATATCCCTTGGAATCGTACTCCGATTGAAACCTCTGCCATAATTAACAAGGAGATGACCTCGGACTGGTTGCAATGAGCAGTCCTTATTCATGAGACAAGGGTTTACATTTATAGATGTACATCAGTATTAAATAAGTCATAATCTGTCATTGGCTGATCTCAGTAACATATGTGAAGTCACAACGTGTAGACTGTTTGATGCAATACAGAACGAAGAACTTGGCGAATAACGGAAGGTGTAATATCGAAGCTGTTCATCCAATCTTGATGCGACGCTTGAGTAGGTCCATTATTGTGTCGGGGTTTGGATAAGTAGTGAATCGAGTAGATTTTACCACACCTACATACGTGGAAAAGTTTCAGCCGTTGAAGTAATTGTGAAATCATGTCTCATACTGTTTAGTTATAGTCTGAGACGATTCGTCGCGATAGGTTTTTTTTTAGGTGTATCGTGTATTCAGATCCTCATACCACACCGGCCTTTATGCTCTCAGGTTGTTAAATTTTAGGCCAAGTACATGTGAATCAGCTGGTCTGATGAAGAGCTGCATTCTGAGTCTCCACGGTCTTTTCAGATGCACCGGTGAATCTTACTGGTCAGACATAGCTCTTAAACGTTGAAAAATGTTGTGGTTCTGTTTCTGTTTCACTCTCACGTGAATGATGCAGTTTCAAGATGCCCATGGCGGGGTCTCTGTCATGTCAGACACATTCCGTATCTTGGGTCCCCATCACGCTACCATTCTGTAGGTCTGAAGTCATCCCAAACGAATTAACCGGGGAGGTCACATTTGTGACAAATGGATCATTTGACATTGAATGCAGATTTGACAAACTGTTTTTCCTGAAAAAGCTCTGTTAGTTCATGAAACCACCGAGCGTGCCAGTAACCTCATTTTATAGTAGGTGATATGCCTGTGAACTGAGCACTTTCTGTAGTTACTTTTCACGTTCGCACTCAGTTAGTACTTTCAACTAATCGTTTTCATTCGCCCCAAATTAGGGTACAATTACTGTCCCGTTGACTATAACCAATGACCCCACGGTTAGGCTTTCTCAATCAGGTCGAAATTACGGTGTTAGTTAAATCTGCTGAGCGCTGTTTTGATTATCAATATGTAATCTTGGATTCCGTTGACATAACTTGATTACCACGTTAACATGAATCGGAGTTCAGATGACCATCATAGGGAGGTTTTGCACCATTGGCGAATTTTAACAGAAGCGAACGTTTTGTTTAACGCTTCTTTTCAAAAGGTACTGCTTGAAGAAGTTTATTTGTATGTGAAAGCTCTCAACTGTGACTGGTGCTTGATTTATATCACCCAAATCCCCAATGTGTCACTCTTTGACAAACTGTTGATGTATCGCAGTTGACGATAACTCATTCCTGTAACATTTTCTGGTCCTGATGTTTATTAACGTATAGATGGTGACTTCTTCATTAGAATCAACCGTTGGAAAAGTATAGGATTGACTGTATTACGTGCAAACTGATTGATGATGAATTTGACTGCACTAATCTTCAGGTGTTTAGTAGATCTCAGCCCAACTAGAACGACTGGCGTCGTCGGTGATCTTCATCGTGAAGATTCGTTTGAAGCCAATTGTTTGTTTACCTTTCCACAGCTGTTATTTTAGACTTTTACAATTAGTGGACAATAAACAGTTTTTCATCGTATGGTCATCACTCCAACGTTTTGTGTGGAGGAGTTATGATAGTCTGATTACATAGGGCTCACGGATATTGTTACAGTGAGAGCGCTTCAGAAGTATTCTGGCATCAAGCTTTACTCTGTTGACGTAGTAAGTGTATTAAACCCGGTCTTCCTTCACTACCGTACTGGATCCAACCTTGACATGAGTGCCGCTTCGCAGACAACCTCATCGAAACGGTTATTTTTTTAAAATGATTATTACGTTATTTTATATAACTTAATCTCACCTTCGCATTCTTTGCCCTGTTGTTCACATATTCGAATCTTATCGCCACTTATTCGACGTGCAAGATAATGAATGGTCCTTTCAGCGTTGGTGAGGTCAAATGTCTCCTTGTTCAACTTCTGCGAGCCGTCAGACATTTACACGACAATTGGATTCTGCATCGGGATTTGAAGACCTCAAATTTGCTTCTTAGCCATCAAGGAATTCTTAAAGTGAGTCTGATACTTGTATTCTTCATCTCATCTACCGTGTCTGTTGAGGATGGTGATCGTCTGGCGTTCAGTCACGTTCACATGTTATTTCCCTCTCCTGCACCGATGTGACCGTACGCTTCTCACAAATGGACTGCAGATTGACTCAATTCGCAAGTCCTTTGACTGTCTCCTTCCCCTCCGATTTTGTGTGTGGTATCTGGTCCATTATCTACGACCCCAGTATTACATTTCGTTTTCAGTTGTGGGAATTATCAGCTCTTCAGAAATATTTCCGTTATGTATGCTTATGCCCCAACTAACTGCAGTGACTGCCAAGTTCGCCTCTAACTCAGTTGTCCGTTCTCTTTAGATCAACGAATAGTTCTGTTATTGTCGTTTTGGCTGGGGATGCCAATGCTCGAATCGGCCGATTTAACGATGCTCAGCCTCGTTTAAATGGTAAAGTCGGACTGGCGCTACACCACTCACATAATGGCGGGTGGTTCTTGCAACTGTACGTTGAACAGACTATTTGTAGTTGGCACTGGTATACGTTTTATGCATTACTCTGCCACCTGGCATCTTCATTCTTCGAATCAGACTCGATCTCAAATAGACCACATAACCTTTTATCTTGGGTGACGTGGCTCAATGCAGGACTGTTCTTCTTACTGGAACACAAAACTTGATTCAGATCATGTGCTAGCACGTTGTCGCTTTGTTCTTTCTTTCTCTGGGCAACTCCCTAATAGATCGCAGCGGCCGGTTGTTGAAAGACTGACCGGTCCGGCGGTAATGCACGTGTATCAAACCAGTCTAGATTTCAAGCTCACCTCGATTACACCGAAAGCCGCTGGACCCAAATCTCAGACCATTCATCCGCCATGTACCGTTGCATATGGTACAATGACTTGCGAGTAAACGCACATTGGAAATCAGAGAATTCCCTAAAACTGCTGAATGTTGGACGGGATATTCCTCGTAGTTCCTATAATAGGTTGAAGGATATCCGTATGAAACTCAGATCTAGCTTGAGTGCTGATACTTGGGCTTATCTAACTTGGGAATGTAGTGAACCAGCCTTAGGTCCTAGCTCCTTCATCAACTGTTTTGTTTTGGGTAGCGTTAAATTTCTCGTTTACCACTGGTTTTGATCCTCATTACTTTACCATCACCTGATTGGTCATTTGCCTACGACCAACCCAATCTCTTATCGTTGGATATCGCATTGGTTTTGAGCTCTCTGCTCCCTCCCTGCTCTTATAATCCACGTAGCTAACTGTATTTGTCTGCTCTCTGCTGTAGTGGATGAATTCAGAAGTTTTATCTAAGTGTACCTGATGCTCATCCGTTTATACGTATGGTTGCATGATTTGTCCTTAAGATAACCTCGTACTACGGAGAGTATTAACCTGATCGTTTGTTCGTATATGTTTTTTGTTCATTCTATTTCCTCTTGGATATTGCCATGAATCTTGCTTTGGCTATCACTCTTCAGAGCTTCTTTTTAGTACATTTCGCCCCCTTGTTTCAGAGAAACACTAACTCTAGTTCCGCGTACTTTTGTATTGTGTGTCTGTTACATGGAGCATGTGGAAATTCTTCTATTTGTTACTTATTTTGCGTTCACTTTTTTTCACCTGGTACACATTTTTTCTCATGACCTCATCTCCGTCAACCGTTTATAGTTAGCTCGTAAACGTGCAGGCATCTACTCTGTCATTTGGAAAAGAATGAGGAAACACTTGCAGTCGATTGATTCGGATGGTCATTTGTTTAGTCTTCTTTGAGTACCGTCAACAGCACACATCTTGAAGAATTGAACCCACCACCTGTGATTAAGTGGCTGAGTGACAACCCATCAGATACAAACACTTGGTCTCAGTGACCACTTCAGAAAAACCTTCTGGGGATTAAATACAGTAACAATGAAAGGTAACCTATGTTCCTCCTTTCAACTCCAATGACCACTATCCGGTGGTCTGATTTGTAAATGTGTAGACTACTATTCTGACACATTCACAGGTTGCGACTTCGATTTCGATGTCTTTTTGGTTCCGCTGACACCTAGTGAGGTAGAAGCACTTGTCTACCACTTTGCCCGCAATGACTTGGACTAACTTCTTGCAAATAACTCTTCATTTTTACATCTTCCGAAACGTTCAGCGCCCTGGGTCATGTGCATAAGTTAAGCCACCATTTGGTGTGAGTGTTACTGTAACGTGTATTGAGATGGAGGCACCCAGGGACGGCGTTTCTTTGAAGGAAGAAGTAAAAGTGGGAATCCGGAATGGTAATAAAAATCGACAGGCTTGAGCCAGAGGCCCAGTGAATCATGCACACAAATTACGCAGTCGAAAGCTAAAATGGCATCATTCACATGGTGGCAAACTGCGTCACAATATGACACACTCGAACTGTCATTGTTTTCTCAACCGCGAGCGTGTTACCTAGTAAATTATTCGGTTCGGTTTTTTGTACGTGAACCATTCGCACGAGCCGGTTAACTTGTCTGAAAAACGATTCATAAATCCAAAAACAATCATGGCGAACTGATCAGACATCTAAAAAGTGAGCCCAGTTTTAATCAACCAAATGTTTTCAGCGTCTCCCTTTTGGTTCGGGCAACTTAGCACTCCCTCTATTGTTCGCGTATGTTAGATCTCGTGTACAATTTTGAAATGTAAGCTTCATCTTAAACTCGTTAAATATCCGCTTGTATTTTTAAATAAGACTGTTTATTTCTAAATTCTTCGGATGTTCGTGCTTTCCAGTTGTTGACATCTTGACAGTACTATCCAGTCCCTCACATGTAACTTGGCATGTTTCATGGCAACAAACGCTTTGTGGAGTGAAAGCGAAAAACACACCGTCAATGCACGTGATTATTCGGGTGTCCCTAAGTGAATATGCATTAGTAATTATAGAGGAAATGTGAAGTTAGACATGGAAGCGTTGTTGGTATTCGGTTCTTCTCTTGGCCACTCTTTTTTAAATTTCCAACTGTTTCGCAACTATGTTGGGCTAAGTCGACAATGTAATTTCGTGTCATGCGAGCGATTTGGTCTAATGTATATGTGACAGTTAAGCATCAGTATGAACCACTGATAATATAAGAACGAATCACAGTCGGATTGTCTGTGTACATAGTGAAGTGTTGACGGTATGAGACACAAAGATACACGGTAAATCTGAGTAAACCATCGCACAGTATATATTTGGAGCTATCAAGTAAATCCTCTGCTTTGTACACTTGTACATTTCTCTCTATATTCCGTACCACTACAAAAATAACATCTTTTCCTTGATGGTACAGACACTGAGGCATCTTATAATCTATCCATCAAATCTGTTTGTGGGTTATCACTGTCCTGTTAGTCACCTGATTTCGGCTTCGAAACATAATCACTCATCTTTGCTAGAGAATGTAGGAAACGTACGTTTAATCTCCACTTTCCTCTCCATTTTCGAAGGTTGGTGATTTCGGTCTGGCTCGCGAATACGGATCTCCGCTAAAACACTACACCGAAGTCGTGGTCACGTTATGGTATCGTGCTCCGGAATTGCTCCTTGGTATGTTTTATCATAATGATGTTTATTATTTTCAGACTTATTTGTCATTTATTGATTAGTCAGGGCACGCTTTTCCTACTTAGTGGCCATTTTTGGTGATTTTTCTTATTTCCAAGACCTCCAAGATATCTGCCACTATATGGTGGAATTCTCCTTCACTGTTTATTTCCTTACAATATGTGAAACGTTTGTTACAGAAGTTCTATCTGATAAGACACCATATTTAGTAGAATCTCTCTAAATATACTTTCCCATCTCCTACTGGATCCCGGTATAGACATATTTTACACTCACCTGATCTGTTGTTCCTTATGTTGACTCGATTTCTGCACACGCCCGGCACTCTTATTTGTGAATTAATCATTACTTTCCAGTTGAAGGTCACTCGCACGTGATCATAGCCTTCGCATTCAAATAGATCTTCTAGCCAGCCTCTTTCCGGAAGAGGCTGCGATCCAATATGAATGATGTTCGTCTTGGAATGAATCAAATCTGGGACTACTCATTAGGAATCAGTAGTTCTTTGCAGTTCGCGCCGATTTTCCCTATTCCTTGACTTTTCTCTTCGAACCATGGTTATTATTATTATTATTATTATTATTATTATTATTATTATTATTATTATTATTATTATTATTATTATTATTATTATTATTATTATGTGACTCGTGGGCAATTGATGGTTGTTGTTCACTCATCGAAGATGTATATGGAGGTCTGAAAGTCCACCTCTTAGGATGCATGAAGCGTATTTGGAAAAACGCGCTTTCGTTCGCTGAGCAGACCCGAGACGTAACCGCAAAATGATGCTGAAAGACGACGAACAGTTACGTGACCAATCAAAGACATTTCCTTACCCAGTTTTATTGTGCAAATTCTACTGGTTAGGGAATTGTCGTTCGTGGCTACGCACTCCGCCGACGCGCACCTGCGCTGACCAGTGGTGAAGCATAGCATGTCACTTTGGAGGGGGGCAAGGTCCTGATTGGCTAATTGAAGTTGGGGCATAGACACATGGCTGTGACTTGGGCCCATTTGGCTTTAGTGTCTTCTCTGGTGTGTGGCAAACCGTTTATCTCAGTGCTGAAGTGACTGCATTGTATGTGAACTTGAGTTGGTGCACGCAATTCTGTTTGTCTGTTTGCCCCTCCCTCCGAAATGACATGCCGTGCCTCACTATTGATTGGCACAGGCATCTGACGTCTCCTCGTGAAGATGCGCATCAGTTAAGCGCGTAGCCACGACCCAGAATTCCTGAACCAATAAAACTGGGCAAGAAAATGTACTCAGTTGGCCGAGAAATCGCCGGTCATTTTTCCAGTATCATTCTGGGGTCGCATATGGAGCATTTTCAGTGAATGAAATCGTATGTTTAAAATACGGTCGGTTGTCAACGATAAGCAGAATCTCAGTCAAATAGCAAATTAATATAGGTATGGCTTGTGAATGGAAGATATTCACTTTTATAGACGTCCACTCTGTCTGGTTTACGTGCTTAGAAGTAGTGCTTATTAGCCGAAGCTTTGCCTTTCCTTCGTTATTGGGAACGTGCTTGCAAAGATTATCTTAACTAATCCATGTGTATTTTCTCAATTTAGTGCCTTTATGAGTATACTTGATCACTTTTCATCATGTCTCTTATATTTTCGGCTGCCTTCTTGGTATCTGTTTGCTGTCCTTTTACACGGGTACATCACCGTTTAACATAACAGCTTTGCCAGTAATCGGGTTCAATGTCGTTTATATTTTCGTCGTTTGTTTGAGTTGTGTCTAAAATAAGTACAATTAGTGAAGTGAGACAGTGCACACAGAAGCGCTGGTTTTCAGTAATCTGAAGCTCGTTTGTCTGTTCCTGAACTGTACACACATTGACGCTGCCTGTTCGAATTGAGTCCTGTGTATCGATGCCTGTTTTCCTCCTTAAACTAGTGATCGCTTTTCTTTTTCTGTTCATTATGTGACGCTTGTACCTCAGTGTCCCTCCTGATGTTGATATTGTTCATTATGATGGTAGTCAGTTTGAGCTTGATAATAAGTGTATGATAATTGGGGATATAGAGGGTGTAAAAGTTACATGGATGTAAGCCAATTAATGGATACCAGTGCATTTGATGTTGTTTGAATACCATTCACATTTGATCAGATTACTTTTTCCGACTGGCTTCCGTTGAAAAATGGCACTAAATTTCACTGTTGCTCTTGTTAAATCTCATCAGTGGTTCATATCCTTTCCGTGACCGGAGTATGAACTCTGGCCCACGTTCTCGTGGTACTCAACTTGTACAAATCTACTGATTATCAACAATCAAAACATAACTCACTAAGTTTATTGAATTTTATGATTTCAGCCTACTTAAGTGGTCCTAATCCCATAGTCTTCGGTTGGAGTTAACAGACTAGTTAATGTTTTTTCACGAGACGATTGGGCATTCCTCACTAACGAATATGGTCGGACGTTTATTTTTGACGACTCGGTCATGTCTAATATGAGGTCAGTGATACAGTGGCCAAACCCGGTTACCTCGTGAGAAAATCGATAGGAATTAGACTTCCGACCACAATGAGGACATGCTCTAACAATAGGATAACTGAAGGTTGGTTCTGATTTTCAGAAAAGACTGACTATAAAATCTCTCTGGACGCTGATTGGTCGTCCTCATTTGATATTTAGTGAATAAGTTTATTTATGGGCTGCAGTTACCCACAAAGCTTACAACATTGGTCGCATTCTTTTGTTCTGTTTGAAGTCGTTTCCAATCTAACATTTTCATTTTTGTTCTGGGCCTTCGTGAACTGGGAGACACTTCCCAAAACAAGACTTCATTTCTGTTGCTCCGAATTCACTTTCTATCAGACTTTTTACGTTAGCCTTACTGCAGCCTATTTGCTCCGGTCGTTCAGTTGGACCGCTCGTGCTGAAACAATATACATCTCGGTTTTCTGTCTATCCACAGAATTTATCGTGCATGATCACGGCTTCATATTTCCAAACACTCCAAGATGGTCACGTTCATCTCACCAATAATGTGATCTGTGTTACATTTATCTCCATTACCCTGGCATTTTGTGGGTGCCTGCCCATCGTTTATAACATGGAGCAGCACTCCTGACGAGGTCTGGCCCAGGCTAAACTTCACAGCCTTGTGATTAATGTGTTACGTGAACTGAAAATCTCTTTTTTTGCCGTCACCCTTGTGGTCTCTTTCGGGAACTTTTTCGGTGAAATTCATACTTAGCGTAGTTCTCACTGGTAACCTTTCCGTTGAATGTCTTCCCGTACAACCGCATACGCAAACTAGTGACATCCGTTGTCTGCGTGTGTTTACTACAAGACATCTGGCAGCATTGTGATGCAAAGTGATCCGAAAGCTGGTTGGATTGGCGTATAGTACTTCGACTTTTTGAGTAGAATGTTTCCCCTTCTCACTCTCCTTTCTGTGAAAGTGTGTATTCCACTACTTTTATCCAGGCACGAAACAGTACACCTGTCCTATTGACCTTTGGTCTGTGGGATGTATTTTCGCGGAGTTCCTTCTCCAACGACCGCTATTTCCGGGTAAAGGTGAAGTGGACGAGTTGAACATTATATTCCGCGATCTGGGCACACCGACTGAACGTATCTGGCCTGGAGTGAGTCAACTGCCGGGTATGAAAAAATGTGTTTTCACGGACTATCCGTACAATCAACTTCGGCGCCGTTTCACTGAGAAACAGATCTCGGATCAAGGATTCGACCTGCTGAATAGGTAACTCTGATTATGCCACTCCAATACACTTTTGCCTTGGTCAATTTTAATGTCCAGACTGAAGATGAATTACCACTGTTCTGGTTTTATTGTACAAGATTTTGTTAGTGGCACTTGTCTTGACTTAACCCTAACTCACTCGTTTACTTGTTGTAGGACGGGTACTTAGGAATTTGTGAACTGCTTCAGATTGACGCACGAGTTTTTTTCTAGTTTCAATCTGTCATTTGATATTTACTCAGCCAAAGTGGCTAAATACTACGATGGTATGCGTTTTTATCTTTGGTACAAATAAGTATATGGATAAGTAGATAGTTTCAAGTTTCTTCAGTTAAGCAGCGTTTACCTCCAGTGTTATTCTACGTTGTTTTTCCATTCAGCTTTCTTACGTACTGTCCGGACAAACGTGTCACTGCCGAGAAAGCACTAAACCACGCCTACTTTAGTGAACGTCCAAGAGCAATTCATCCGTCCATGTTCCCCAGCTGGCCTGCTAAATCTGAGGGTGCTGTGTCCTCACGGAAAATGGTCTCTCCTCGTCCACCGGCTGGTGGAGGTGCTCTGGCTGCCGCTGCTGCTGCTGTGGCTGCAGCCTCTGCTGCCTCGTCTGGAAGCAATCGCGTTCGTTACCAACCCCCGGCACCCCCAATGGGAGGTCAACGATTCTATAGCAGTATGGGCGAGGACTCTAGACCTGGTACTGCTGTGGGTTCGGGGGATCTGGTCTCAGGCAGTCT
Organism: Paragonimus heterotremus; assembly: GCA_013368495.1. NCBI lineage: Eukaryota > Metazoa > Platyhelminthes > Trematoda > Plagiorchiida > Troglotrematidae > Paragonimus > Paragonimus heterotremus. The sequence goes on along the minus strand of LUCH01003657.1, from coordinate 22,615 downwards.
GGATAAAGGATTCTTGTTGCGCTTTTGATCTATGACTCGCTTGCGTTTTGTTTTCTTCTCGCGATTGTCTTTTCCTGTACATAAGGTTTCTCACTTTTTCACTCACCCTATTCCGATCTCTTTTGAGAGAGAATAAAGAATTTGTCTCTGATTATTTTTGTTTTAGCGTTGGTATAACGGACCTGTTTTGTTACGGAATCCATTATTTCCACAATGGACTTTTCCATCCATTTTTTAGCGCTGATACGAAACACCACAGAATGCGAATGGTGGTTTGCTGGAAATCACACTCGATGCTCGTTGATCGGGCTGGAACGCGACTGTTTTATTCCCCGTGATATCTCTGCTCTCGATGCCATCTCCAACAGCAGTGTCCCTATCGCTTTCTGAAGCGGAATGTGCATTCACGCTAGAAGAGATTCGTGAGCAGCTGTCTAATTTGGGTGTTTCAAATGTGTCCGACACACAATTATATCAACTAAAACAGCATCTCGATAGCGTCATCGCTAAAGAGCATCGAAAGGCTAATTGGCTTGCATCCAACCCAACCACGGCTCCCATTGACTCATTCACCACAACGATCGTCCCCTCATCTACTTCCGCGTCATTTGTGGACTCTACGTCCCAGGTTACCTCGAGCACCCCGGAACCCACCTGTTCAGAGAAAAGTGCACTGTCGATGAGGACGCGAGATGAATTTGATACTCGAATTCATTCGGTTAGTGATCCTGGTTTATTACATAACATTATGGCTTGTGTTCATTTGTGCTGGTTTATTGTGTTTACTTGGTTGCAAGGCAACATTGAATCACCTTTCCACATTTTTGTTTTCTGCCTCATTTCAATCCTTCATAAATCTGAGATTTAGCATACAATTTTCGACGTTTGTCGTTGTAGGTTCTGTGTGGACATTGATGTCGCCCCATTGTTTGCTTTCCTAGTGCTATTGCTCCTATTTTTTGACAAAGGTATTGGCGGCTGTCCTAGATATTATTCCACACTCCACTGTACCAAGACAATTTGTTCCCTTTTCCTACTTTCTGCTGAATGATTCCCTATTTGATGACCCCCTAGTGTTGTTTCCATACACGTCAGAGACATGCCTTATTTACTGTTTACGACGGGCGTTGTGGCCGCCACCATGACATTCCAGACGCCAAGATGAAGTCATTACTTGAACAGTACCGAAAACTCAACTCACCCCTCGGAAGCCGTTTGAACTTGTCGTCTTACATTGTCCGAGCACATACAGATTGGCCAACGGTCAGCTCCATCATGAACGTTGGAGACCCTTGCCATCCGTAAATGCCGCCTTGCAGGAAACGCCTTCAGGATTTTCATGCGGTACTATGTTTTTGACCCTCTTCGGCTGATTCGTATTGTGTGTACAATTTGCAATTATCTGAAGGGCTTGCAGCTCAAACCGGTGTTTGTAATGGCCATAGTGTATGCGCAGAGAAGGCTTCGACTGAATGGCTCTTTGTCAACTGCCGTTTTTGCTTTGTCAAACTTGAGGTTTTAATTTGAGGATCTAGAAGTGCTCATCACAGATGGCATCTGTTTGTTATTAAAGCATATATCCCCATGGAATGTAGTCAAAGATGATTTTTATCTTCAACTCACTAAACTTTTGCACATTGTGTGACGCATGGACATTCTGATACCGGCTGGCGACTTCAACGGCCAAGTAAGCAGGCTATGTGCCGGCGAGCTTGACTTGGGTGGCTAGCACTCTTATAGTTTTCGTCGGACACAACAATGAACGTTTGTGGTAGCTGAGTGTTGATAAAGATCTGTTTCTGATGAATACTAATTTTCTATATTTTAGTTGTCAAATCACTTGTTCACAATTCATTCGTGTAGTCGTCAGCCCTCGACGACATGAAGTTTTCCGAGACTAAGTCCTCCCTAAGCATCTGTGTAGATTTTTCTCACGCTGATGTGTGCCCAGTTTCCTTAGAAGACCAATCCGTCGTGAAACACAGATGGACGTTTCTAAACTGACGAAACCACAAACGCTCTCCGCGTATGGGAATGCACTCGCCTGTAGTTCAGAGTCTCACTCACCAGAGAGCATTGGGACACATTGGCGCATGTTCGTCGTAGAGTAGAGGCGCTCTATCGACTCCTGAGAATAGTGCTGTCTCGGGTTTTTTGTTGGCTTATATACCTCTTGCGAATGCCAGCGTATTACGTCGTGTCTTGTTTGCATGTTTGTGGAATAGGTTGAAAGCGGAAGTCTGATGGTCAGTATGTGAATTGAGTTCGGGGCATGAATGCACTAATACTGAAAGTTGCTTCAGTAGGTCGCTCTTGGCTGAGGTCCGAAGGACTATGACCACCCTCAGCTGAGGAAGCCGTTTGATATGGCGCTTGTGTCGCAAATCTTTCCGTTCCGATTTCATATTTTTTCTCTTCGTACACCTCCCTTTCTTACTCTGCATAGTTTGCACAATCTCCCCTTGCGTATCGTAGTGC
>LUCH01003657.1:0-20037 GCA_013368495.1 Paragonimus heterotremus | reverse complement strand
GTTTTCTGCTTCACTTACCTGATATATATATATATATATATATATATATATATATATATTACAGCGAACCTAATGAAATCAACATATAGCAAGCAGGTGTAGCAACTGTGACGAAGAATGCGGGCGTGATTAGCGAGGTCAGAATGATCGTGATTTAGGAACAGGCCTTCAGATGACGCAGCATGAAATAGATAAGGAGATGTATGATGAGCACAACTAATCGTAAGTGGTTAAGTGAGGGGTGCGTGCTGGGCTACCATATCGAGAGAATCAGAAAAACGATAATCTGGGCAGCACTAAACAATCTCATTTTGCTAGGAAAACAACACCTTTTCATAGAGGAACAGTAGTATTTATGATTGCTGTTGGGCCACAAGCGCTGTTGTGTTTTGTTGGGCCAGTTCATTGTTAAGTTCCACGGCTTTGCATCGAGCAATTCGGTCGTGTGGATCTGATATGCATTCAAATAACATTTGATCTCCGTTTTTGATTAGTTGGCGCCGATCGACCACAATTCCGCCTGCAGCAGCTTGTGCCCGAACTCTGATTGATTATACCTTCTCCAATCGTGAAACCGTTCCAGTCCAATCTCAACAGTTTCTAAGCACCTTTATGCTCGACGTGAACCCACGACCGGTAAAGGGACACGCGGTGGAAGGACGGATACACTAGAAAAAAGTGGATGTTTTGGAGAACGAGACTAAATTCTCATGAGTAATACAAATTGATAACTGTTTGTTTCCGATAGAACACCGTTTTTTTCCTCGACGAATGATGACAGCCTTAGCAAACTGCAGACCTTGCTTCGTTATTTTGCGACATATGATACGAAAGACTGGTATCATAGGCTCTAATGCCCGCTTCATCCGAGGGCTTCGTGAATGCATTTCAAGCGGTGCTATTTGGGATTGTGTTCATTGATACGAGTCCCCAGTTGAGTCAGTGCGCGGCCAGCATGCCTGCATTCACGGGTACAGATGAAACCATATATTACATTTGATTGGGTGATCAGAGCGACCTGGTCCCTCCTTATTGTGGTTGGTAGTTTCCGCAGTGAGTACGGCCTTCGTGGCGTTGTATGTCCTTCCAATTGAGGCTGATTAAAACCGAAATGTGGTTCCGTTTAGGTGGTGCACGAGGGTAGACAGTTTTCAGTGGAACAGTCATTGTAATAGATCTTAGGCCGAACGGCTTGGCATGTTTCTCAATAAATCAGGACGGATAACCATTGTCAATCGTTGGCCCACGAAGATGTTCCTCATTTTGGAGCTCGTCAACTGTGACAGTCTTAAAATAACGTACAAAGGAGGCCATGTTTCTAAAAAATTTGGGAATTCGATTGGTCATGTAGCTGTTTCGTTTGAGCTTTTAACTGAGAATGTCAAAAACGTGGTCTACGTATCGTTGATAAAATTCTGTTCGCCGAATTGCCACTTCGGGCTGCTTCTCGGCTTAGCCCATGAAGATGTCCTGTATATAGTACAGGTCCTAATGGGTTACTCATTTGCAACTCCTTCAGCTTGTCTACACAGGATTCTGTCAATCGTCGACGTTGGACGTGTATAGATTAAGCTATTTATATAACTCTCCCCCTTTCTATTCAATTACCACGACTTGACTCTACCTGTTTCATGTTGTGTCATCTGAACACCTGTTCTTGAATCTTGATCATTTTCGACGCCCACATCCCTCGCCATTGTTACCATGCCTGTTCGCTATGTATTGCTTTCATTACTTTCGCTGTAGTAACAGATGAGATGCGACTGAAATTTCTGTGCACACGTTGTTTCTGTCGCTTGGTAGATTTCATCCGAAGTCCAGATTTTTCGCAGTTTGGTCGCGTCTGAGTTATCATATCTGCCAAACTACTTATCAATAGTACGAACAGTATTCCTACGCTAATTATGTGTCGTTTTTATTAAGCCGACTGATTGTCTGCCATTCTATACATCATTCATTACGACGCTTGAATAAAATCACAGAGTAGTCACGTGAAGTCCCTGGCCGATTGGTTGTCCGTCATGTCTTGAGGAGCGCTGATTTTCATCTGTTGACTAAAAGTACTTCCAGAGATCACGGTGCCTAGAAGTGATTGGCATTCCTGATTTCGAAAAATTCTCGTATTACTATCGAAATCGTCTGGAGCCCGAGTGATAATTTCCATAGGTATTTTTAAACGTTTGTATCTTATGTTATTTCTGTACTCCCTCGGGCCATGCATTCCACTGCTCTCTTTCGGCAAGAGGTGGATGGCTGTTCCACTTACTGACACCTGAATTTTCCTTACCGTCCTTGCTCCAGACCCACCTAACACTTCCGCAGCTAGACAATTCCAATCTCGCTGCCAGACAAATCGATTTCCCTTTGACCACCCAATCGCCGGTCAATTTGACGAGACGGCGACCAGCCTCTTATTTAGCTCATATCCAACAACCCGATGTCAGACAAGGCTCACCAAACAGCGTATCTTCCATCTCTGACATTGAAGATGACCCATCCAGCCAAGCACCCTCTGCATCCTCGTCAGACAGTGGCCAAATCACCCCGACATTTTCGTTGGTGTCTACACTACCCCAGTCCGTACGTATGCGACGTGAATCACCTGAATCTTCCGAGCTACTTCACTTGACGCCGGTTTCCGAAAACAAAACAGATAGATTCAGTATAGGCGTTGGGACAAAGTGGGTGGATTGCAAAGCGAATGAACGACAACAACTGATTGAATCCTCGAGTGTATATGCAACTCATCCAAGACAATCGTACAGTGAGTCAGTCTGCTGAAGTTTTTGTCCATGTTTGTTATTGTTTCTGAGCCCTATCGCAACCCCATCGTTCTTTTGTGATCTGTGAGGCTAATAGGATTTGAGCCTTTCATCTTTGGATTCTAACTCACTGGAGCCGTGTGTTATCTGTTTCACTGTACTTGCCATTAGCAAGACTAAGGTAGTTGTAATACTTGGAATTAGGGACTTCGAATAGCCCTAGAAATCGTACTCGGATTGAAACCTCCCACGCAAGTAATAAGGAGAAGATCTCGTACTAGTTGCAGTAAGCAGTTCGTATTCATGAGACAAGAGGCCAAATTTATGGATGCACAACAGTATTAAAGAAATCATAGTCACCTATTGGTTGATCGTATTAGCACATACAAAGTCACAAACTGAACGTTAATTGGTGTAATAGGGAACAGAGAAATAAGCGAATCACAGAAGGCGTAACATTGAGACTGTTCGTCCAATCCTGGTATAGTATCTTCAACGCGATGTTTGAATTGACCCGTTGTTAGAACTCCTATTGTGTCGGGGTTTGTATAATCGGTGAATCGAGTAGATTTTCATCACAGTAATGTCCGACTAAAAGGCGACTAATGCTTAGTATCTCTCTTGGTGTTTTCTTTTTTCCTGTCGGTTTGAATCCCGGTTTGAGTAGACGAGACATCAGCATCGTTTTTATGGCAATATCATCTACATAGTTGCTTTCCTTCTAGTCGAACCACCACTAACTGTACTTCATTTGTACACTGTTTATAAGTGATCGCTTTCATCTTGGACATTGAATTGGCACGCACTTATGTAAAAAAAAAAATTAGATCGCACTTAATTTGAACAGTCTGTCTTCGGGTTGTCGAACTGTTTTTGCATCAGTTATCTTCATTTGGAGAAACAAACGTTTCAGGATCATACATGAGACACTTCCGCTACCTTTCCTCGGAAAAACTCTAGGGCAGTCATGTTGGACCAAATCCAGTTTGTTTACCTATCAGTTGGGGAGATGATAATCGGTAAACATGACTATTCGTGAACAGTTTTTCTAGGTCGCCCTAGTAGCCCAAACTCTTTTCCATATCCGACACAGAAACGTAGTCTAATGCTCGTTCAACTGGAAAATATTCGCATCAAGTATTCTACGAATGTAGTAAATAGTTTAGGCATTGTGTTTGGTACATACATATTATCAAGAAATCGGGGAGAGTACCACAATTTACTCTTAACGCCTGACTGTCCCCACTTCATCTGACTGGCTTGGTGTGGGCTTGTGTGAGAGCATTTGCTTACAGATCTATGGCGCAGTTTACAGCTCAACACGAAGTGTTTTCCATCTTCCGCTGAACAAACGCGTTACATCTTCTCGATATATCATCTCGATAACTGGTGTTAGATTTGATAAATAATGTACAACAGTTGTGGAATGTACGCGTTCATAACAACAAATAAGGTAGAGATTGTAGAAAGTGGGCTTCATCCGTGAATCTCTAACTGTCCTGAACTTTTCTAATGTGATTTTTATAGTCCTCTATCGGCTCGCCGCAGTAGTAGGAAAATTTCCGCAACAAATGAATGCAGTGCTAGCAAACGATGACGGTTCAGCTTTTAACGGCACTCGTCATACAAGCCTATATGACGAATCTTTAAAAATAACAATTTTATGTTGTATAATTGACGTACTCACTGTCACTCATATCGATCGGTTTCTGTATGACTGAAAAACGCATCTTCTGAAAAAGATAAGCGTTTGCGCTCCCAGGAAAATGCTCCTTATCTCAAGAACTCTGTTTATTCCTTACTGATATGGCACAAGTTTAGCAACCTGCAACCGCCGTAGTGTTGGGAACCTCATTTGTCCTTGAATAAGCAAATCAACCATTTCAGGGAATACGTGACAGAAAAGTCGCGCAGATTCAACCTGACTTTGTCACTTCAAACTCTTTATTTGAGTTACTTCGAAGTTTTCAATGTTCTCCATATGCTTCTCATTTGTCCGAAAGTTGCCCAACAGTCCAATGTCTTGAATGCTCGTGAAAGTAGTCATCTGTTTCAATGTTTCCCTAAATGGTCAACAAAAAAGTATAAGGTAAGGATAATGTAGGGGATGACAGAATGATGTTCTATAATATGCTTCGTGTTTGGGACGAAAAAACCTAATTAAAGCACTTCAGTGTTAGACGGCTGTTTAACTGTGAGTTACCTGCTCATCCATTCAAGGCTCTAGCCCGATACATCATGCTCGTGCCGTCTATGTATGCGGTTAACGCACCTTCGTGCGTAACATAACATTCAGTCCATATCTACTAGATTATGACTGTGACTCGTATGTATGTGGACAGCGATGCGCATGTTCGGTAACAGATTTCAATCGTCTTTATTGAGTGTAGACTCAAGACAACTAGTAGGTGCGGTCGTACAAGGTTTACCCTATGAATTGGTGTCCAATTTATTGTCTTCCTTGATTCTGTTGATCGCTTGCTACTTCCTCACTTCGCAGACTGTAGTGCGAGTCACTTAGCGGATATTTCTCTCTGGAACGACTTTTCTATCTATATCTGTGATTTGAGTTCATTTTGTGAGCATTTTACTCATCTGATTTGAAGGATTCCGAGTACATATATTTTTGAACATTTGAAACTTGTGTGTCCACTAGGTGAGACATCATCACTAACACTTGGTTACCGTGACTGATCGTTTTTGTGAACTAAGCTTTCTACTGCGTAATTCATAGACATCTTGCAACTAAAAGTCTTAGTGCTCAGCCCCTACACCGCTAGCTATTGTTGTCAAGACAATCTTGGAGCATGCTATGTATACCTGTTTGGCTTCCCTGAGAACATGTCCATATGGTTCAAAGACCTTCTAGCGCCCTAGTTCCTTCTAGGTTATTGTAGTGAAGCAATAGGGAAGTTAGGGGAAGGGATTGTCTGATCACAAAATCACACCTAGCTGAGGTTCAGGCTTAACATTGCTTGCCAAGACTCTTGACTGTTAAATACAAATCCTTAAATCCTATCCAAAAGTGTGACAAGGTGAAAATAATCATTATTGCCATTCTAATATCTTATTTCTTAAACTGAGGTTACAGTGTGATTGTTCCGTTTCAATCTAAATGGGGGCAAACTTTAAGTTCCTGAACGTGACGATGTGTGATTTTTTCCCAGGTGGGTTTCAGCTCGATGTTGAAGAGTTCGTATTACTGCATCAAGCCTATTCATTGCATTAATCTTTGCATACTTATGTAGGTTTGTATTGGGTGTGATGTGTTCAGTCATCACTGCTGCAGGTGCTAAACTGCAAATGTCGGGGGTTATCAATTCATCTCAACTACACCACCCCTGTTCATGTTGCAATATATTCTCTTCAAGTACAGGCTTGGTGGTACATCATCGGTTGGCGGCATCCGATTCAGATTAGCCTATCACAATGACCGAAAACAAAGGACGCCTGCGCTCAGCCAACATCGCAGGTGACTTGCGCGGCACCACTTGCGGTTCCACTCATACACCACGTGTAGAATTTGCTCTGCGTTTCACTTCAGAGGTCAGCTGGATACCACTAGAACTTGACACCCTGAGGTCAATTCAAACTGATAACGACCGCAAACAGCTCGGTAGTGTTTCTATAATAGAAAATACATGGATATCAGCAAACACATAAGAGTAGACATATGGAATCAATATGGAATGTCACATACGTTCGAAATGGTACGTCCCGAGAGAGTTTTCGGCCGTCAGTGATCGAGCATAAGCAGAAAATGTCCAAATTCAAGATGGCAACCAAAGCGACCTTCACATATGCACAATTATGTAATAAAGCATACTACTCACAACGAGGGGGAGTAGGCAGTGAGTAAAGAGTAAGTCCGGACGAATGTTACACCACGTGTCCGGTGCAAACCCGAAGGAATATGACCAGTAGGTGTGTGAGTGAGGCCTTTGTGTCCAGTGCTGGCCAGCCAATTCACAAGCTAGCCCGAAATTAAAACATTTATCCTTCGAGAAATAAATAGAGAGAAATTCCAATCGTAAGATCCAGACCGGGAAGAAAAAATGTCGAAATTATAATGCAAGGAATAGTTCACTATAAGAGTACATGTTGAGGAGCTCTGGAAAGCATATGAAAGGAAAACAAGATGTGACGTTGAGCCTAAAGAAAACAGACAAAAACATCCATCAGATAGTACATCAACAAAGCTAAAGGAAAGGGAAGGTAGGAGGTCACAGACATCCAGGTTCCTGAAAGTGGAAGCGGGTGAGTTCCAAACGATGTTGGTCGTTGGTTGATGTGAACAACAAAACAAAGAATATGACTGATAAAACCTAGTTGACTCTAACATACTCGTTGTCTCTTGGCCGACGGTGCACTATGAGTACGCTGGTGACCTACTAATCCCAAACGGTCAGCGCATCCGCGACCGCACACATCGCAACGCCACATAGTCATGTCACCACGACCTGTGACACCAATGGCTCCCTTGCCTATCCCGCGCTCATGTTCTCGGCCGCGTAATAATTGTTCATTGAACCTTCAGACACCCATCCGGATCATATTTCCCAAAACTGTTCGGTTCAACGCCAAGTCTTCCCAACATCTAAAATCAACGTTACAACATGAAAGACTTACCTGGATAACATTCTGGTATCTTCCCTTTTGACCACCAGGATTTCGCTTGCCTGGTCTCAGTAGTCCACACAACACCTGCCTTGGAATACAGTCATCGCCCATCCGACGGACGTGATCCAATCAACGAAGCTGATTCAACATCAACAGGGCTTCCATCCCGTTCATGTCCGCTCGCCGCAGTACCTCAGTGTTCGGAACCATGTCCGATCACCGAATACCCAAGATGCGTCTGAGACATTGCAAATGAAAGCGGTTCAGATAGCGCACGTTCCGCTGATACAATGTCCACGTTTCACTGCCGTACAGCAGTATAGACAACACCATTGAACGGTAGACAAAGAGCTTAGTGCTCGGCTTCAGGCTGTGATTATTCCAAACACGTCTTTCAAGACGTTCGAAAGCAGTACTAGCCTTTGCCACACTAGCTCACAACTCGCGGTTCACGAACAGATCAGTAGACAAATTGCTACCCAGGTAACAGAAATTCGCGCAGCTACCGATAACGGCTCCATTTATGTGAATTTGGGGTAAAGGTGTACAAACAGCACCTCCATCCGGAGATGGCTGAAAGAAAGAAAGTGTCTTGCCTGTGTTGACATCCAATCGAAACTTGGATGCCACGGTCCTGAAAGCCGTCGCCAGGCATTATGGTTCTTCTTCACTGTGTACCAGCAATGCGCTATCACCTGCGAATAGAAGTATGCGCATCGTCGCATGTTCAGTCGCTGACTGTGACTCCTGTCCTTGCAGGTACATTATCACACATACATACATACATACAGGACACTGTATATTTTACTTTATTCCAAGTTTTTTTCCGACTCCTCGACTGACCAGCAGTAACAAAACTGGCGCATGTTTGTATAGTCGATTTCTTCGATATTTTGTGTCTATCTGTCATACCGAAATGACCGAAACTCACAAAGTTATCCACGCATTCGAACGTCTGCTCGTTTGTAGCACGGGGGGCATCTCCAGTTGTCAGGCCTACGAGCTCCGTCTTTCCACCTTAGATATTCCCATCTGGGAAATCTTGCTTGTGACCCATTATGTATCACTGCAATGCTGCGCGTCGTATGTAATTTGAATGCTATTCTTTATTTCATCTTTGTATTGATGTCTGTTCATCGAGCGGTTATCTATTTCAGCACATCGTCTTACTGGGGTCACCTCATCACAATCGACAGCTGCCACCACACACGCAACTGCAAGTTGGGATAATTCCACCTCCAAGTCAGTTACGTTCTGTACGCAGACTCCAAATTCGCCAGGTAGCAAGATTCGTCGATTTAAGTTAACGCTTCCCGTACAATCTTCAACGGTCGATTCTGGTATGACCAGATGGTCTCCTCGTTCTACGGCGTATGGCTCAGGCACGAGTAGCAAACAGCTGATGAGCTTGGATCTGAATGACCTACCGGTATGTGTACGTATATCATGTCTTATATAAGGTGACGCAGATGCTTCAGAATACGGAGTCAACATTTTGACAGATGCATTTTTACCAGTTTATGCTGTCGTAATGGTGGTCAACCTTTTAGATGAACACCTCATGCTGTCCAGCTCTGAGAATCGTCCTTACGATTCCGAGAGAAAAGTAACGCAGCAGGTTTTCTTCAGATGTTTTGTCACTTAGGCCAGCTATTTTTTTGGGTTACTCACGTGTGGATAGCAGTCTTCGAAGTTGTTTGCACTGCACTGTTTTAACTTGGTTAACGTTGTCCGTGTCCTTCATTAACCTGTCGCAATGACTGACTCCAACGGATGTCTGCATACATGCCACCATGAACACGTGACCAATCGTAAACCTACCTGTACTCCTTGTGTCCAGTGTAAACCATAAGAACTAAGACCACAGAACGTGTGAACAAAAGTCTTCTTACCAGAGCCGGTTCTGGCTGTATGGTGAAGTGACAAATTATAATCCTCATCTCTCGAGAGCAAAAATAGCAGACCTTCAACCAACAAGGTGTAAGCTCTAGATTAAAGTAAATGTTTAAAAAGCATGTTGTGGAAAAACTCGATGTGCAAAAAACGAGATGCTCCCTTGTAAATATAAACTTCCATACGGTTTGAACATAATAGGGATTCTAAACGAAGTGTATTTTTTGTAACTGCAATCAAGTAAAAATTTCAGCTTCATGGAAGTATTGGAAGTTTTTTTTACCAAACGACTGTGGTATTTGCGTGAAAGCTAAAAATGATTAGTTCGAATTATTCATAGTCTGTTTGTTGACCGTTCGTGGTAGATACGCGCTGACAATTAACCAACCCGAAACCGTTTTCTCATTTGTTGCATCGTCCACAGGTTCACATCGTCACAACTTACAGCACTGGTAGTTTCCAGCCCTAAAACAGGATGGAATGTATGTATTCATTGTGCATCTTTCCAACGACACCTAATCATTTTGCTGCATCAGAGCTGATGAAAAGAAAACGTTTTATTGTTTCGTAAAAATCTTTCAAGTAATGTTACAGGCTGACTGAATGATAGTGCAAATACTGATGAAGCAGCCCATTAATTTTGAATAAATTTTGTACTGTATGAATGAGGAAGTCTTGATCTTGAATGTGAAGCGTATTCTATGCACTTTATCTCGGCCGTTCGACTTACTTGTCGTGGTCTGCGTATCACTTGAAAGGATCTCTGCATTGGACTTCGATTGTATACATTCTGGAATATCATTCATAACAAAGTCTGGTCGATCGGATTGGATCTCATATTTCCGGTTGCTACCACGTCAGACTGTTTGCTTTACCTATAACACATCAAGCTCATGGCTCAATAGAAGCTAATCGTGGTCAACTTGTATGAACGTTTGTTCTTGTGGCCGAGCGTCTTGTTCATTCGTTAGACTAAGGTTAAGCACCTTTTTAGCATTCGGTTTACATTTTACCGATGTTTTGTTGTGAGATTTGTTCGCCTATGCTAGTTTGTCAACAAAGTGGTTGTTATCTCACATTCTCTTTGCTCTCGGTTTGTATTCTGCTTCCGTTTCACAGCGTACTGTGCCTCAACCTCCCAACCCAAAACCTCGTTCAATATATATCACCAATCCACATCACGATACATTTGAACGGTCACCTTCATTGTCGCATCAACCAACTAGTTTGCAATTTCAACGCCAGCACACTCAAACCACTGCACATGAGCCACTCGAATCAAAGGTAACAACCGCTCTCAGTGAATTACCGCCTCATGTCGACACAACACCAAATATTTACACAGGAATCCCCCTTGTCAGTGATGAAACCAGCTTTTCAATTTCACATGTGGATAGCATAGCGAAAGCGAAACGAAACCGGAGTGCCGACTGTCAATCGATCACTGAAACGCTTATGTCTCGCTCCGGCCGTTCTGGATCGCGGTCTGCTCGATTCGCCGAAAATCCGGTTGACAAAGTCCACACTGTCTACCCACGTCCGATCCAAACTGCGCGCAGCTCTCGACCAACTGAAGTTGTTGGTGTGAACAGTGTGGATGAGGATCGCACACGACGGCGACACTCATCCACCTTGATTACTAGAGTAAGTTTGTTTCTCTATTTTGTGCGCATCAAACTGCTCTGAAGAGTGCTTTAGCTCATTTTATATCTTTTACTCTAGCGCCCCACTCCCGGCATTCCACAAAATCGTCGCCAGGATCCTGTGTCACGCTATCACTCATATCAACGCAGCTGGCTAACCCATCTCGTCCCTGGCGAAGATGCCCGACGCATTTTACGTTGGAACGTCAAAACTGCCATGATGCATCGAGAAGTACCCCTACTACAGCGGAATTTCGCTGAGGTCACTCAGCTATTTGGTCGTGATGCAGCCTTGTTTTTGAAGCGTGAACGTGAACGCAATTTGAAAGCGTTACAGGTTAGTGTGTGACCATCCTGCCCTCAGTGCGCTGTATTCACGCGTCACCCACTCACTTGCTTTCCCTTCTGGTTTTAAGGCACCTGGGATTTTTCTTGCACTGCTTGTTACTCTGTTCAGAAAATCTCGTTCACGTTGGTTTGCGCGTATCACGAACGGATTATTCGCTGATTTCAAAAATCCCATTTTAAAATACACTCGATCTCCTTGAATGTCGCATCCATCATTCAAAATGTCCCCATGTTTCTCTTGAATTCATCTCATCTCAAGCACTTATCTGCGTCCTGCAACTTAAAAGGTAACATTGTAGCAAAAAGTCGTTCAATAAAGCACGATCTTCATTGTCCAACTCGCTCGTTCCCACGCCACGCACGCGCTCGCGTTTATGAACCGGAATTCCGGTGCACAACACCGACGGTTTCCACTCACATGTCATGTACATTTCTACTTGGCTTGTGTGTGTGTGGTTTTCCGTGGATTTTTTCGTCTGCCATTCCTCGTCCGTTGGTCTGATTTCGTTGAGTGATGGCCTATCCGGTCGCCCGTGTTGTCCGCAGTCTGTTCGCTATGGGCTTTGTTGATATCTCGCAACCGTGTCGAATATTCCACCGAGTGTTGAAATAATCGCGCTTCTGATGTGATCATCCATCACATTTTGCCTGCCGCGTCCCATCGTGAACATAATTTCCGGCACATTGGTAGCTTTACGAAAGCAGACCGGCCGTAGTATAAGGTGAGGTATAAGGGAGTTAAATCATAAGTTGTTTATCCTGTTACAGACATGGTCGTCCAGTCTTTCATCATTGTCGCTGTTGGCGTTTTTAATGTCCACACTCTACGACAAATTGGTCAACAAGCTGCTACGGCAAGTACTGTCTCAAGTCTGGAGCTTGATGTGTGCTATGTGTTTGAGACTCGAGTTTACGATTCTAGCATCGTTATTCACTTGATTGACCGGGCTGGTTTGTATGGGATGTACTTCGCGTCGTCCAAGTTCAGAATGCTACTGCAGGACTTCCCACGCCTCCTTTCTTCATTGCAGGTAATCCGCTTGAGACTGTGGACAGTTTCACATACTTGGGTAGCACTATCTCATCAGCCTGTAATATTGCTGATGAGGTATCAATCAGGGTAGCAAACGCACGAGTCTCTTTTGCTAGACTGCGTCATCTGTGGCGTCGAAAAGACGTCCGGTTGTCGCAGAAAGGAGGGGTATTTAGTATTTATGTACCTTTTGTTTTGCTCTGTGGTCCGGAAACGTGGCCTATCCGCACTAAAGGTTTATGCAGACTTGCTATGTTTGATTATTGTTATCTTTGTCAATTAGTCCACATCAAGTGGACTGATCACGTGAGCAATACGGCCGTTCACGGGAGCGTATTCCGGAACGCTCGGGATGCGCGATCAATTGGTCAACTACTCACGGTGCACAACTTGCGATGGTTGGGTCACGTACACTGTATGCCAGCTGCTCGTTTAGCGTACCGGGCATTATATACTGAGACCACCAACAGTTGGGTGAAACCACATGATGGTTAAGCACCAATACAGTCACGAAATACAAACATCCTGACTGTTCCACTGAGAAAAGTGGTAGTGTAGCAGCAGACTTTCAGGTTGTATCGAATCTTTTCTCTGATCGAGTGAATACCTTCTGCATGTAACCACAAATCTAAGTATTCAGCTAAAATACGCATTTTCGGTCCAATCAAATTCTGTACTCTGTTTTGTAGGCCATTCATCTGTTCCTTCCAATTGACTTGTCATTACTACCGCAATCCTGTACGTTATGTCATAGGGTACATTTCTAGTGTATACTTGAATTGTAAAGGGAATTTTGTATACCGAATAAAATTTTGCCACATTCGACACGTGTGTATGGCTGCTTTGATATCGTTGGACACATCCGTGTATCTTTCTAAGGTGCACTAATGCAGCAAACCCAATTTCTATTCTCAATCTATTGCCGTTCAGTACACATTTTGAGTAGGGTATTTGTATTAGCTGTGTTATTTCATCTAAACCACTCTCTTCTTTTCATTACAGTTAGACTATGTACCACCGACAGACAGGCGTCATAATACCTTACGTTGGAGCGTTCGGACTGCATTAGGGTCGTCTGGGTCATTTGGCCCCACCAATGGTCGCATGGCTTTATAAACCTCTATCGATTCTGCTACTTTCTCTCCTGTAGAGAAATTGATGGTTGTGAACTCTGTTGGATTCCGTTTCCGTTGGCTTGTTCTGTTCATTCTACCTGGCTCTTAACCCCATCATTTGTGATTTCTGTCCAAAGGCTACACGGAATTTACTTTGCTCACTACCGTGACGATGTTGTTCCTTTTATTTGCCGGTGATACAAAAACTTTCTCCTCCCCTCTGTTATCCCCATTTCCGTTTTTGTTTTTTTTTCACCTTAGTTTTTCTCCCCATTCCCGAATCTGATTTACTTCCCATCATCGTCCTTGTTCGATGTTTTTATCACAACAGTACCCGTGTCGCTCGAGTTACCTTATCTCGTTCGGTTTACACATTGTTATATTCATCTCACGGTTCACATCCATCTCTGTTTGTCGGTTGGGTTGTAGCAAGCCACGTGATTTCCGTGGTATATGTACTCGCGTTATGTGCAACTCTTGCACTATGCGGATTTCTTGCACCATAATCTATGACCGATCTGAATGTCTTGCTTGTGTAACCAAACCTTGTGTGTGCTTGTTTCGGAGTGGGACAGTCTATCAATTTGAGCAACGTCGATTGTCAAGCAAGGAATGGTTTGTTCCAGCCCCGATTGTCTCATCATCGAAAACAACTCTTGGTACTGATGGATAACTGCTACGACTATGAAAAAGCTTTTGATTTGGAGAACAATGGGTCTGAATGCAAACAGTCACCGCCAGGGTGTCTACACCTTCTTAACAAACGACCCAGCCACAAATAATGGTGGAACGCATTTTAATCCCGTTTCTACCGTGTATTGTAAAGGCGTTTTAACGTAATTGATTTCGTTTGAGCTGTTATGGCTAATGGCATGCTGTTAGCGGAACAACTCTGGACTGAGAACTGAACTAGTGTCAACGAGTCGTGCTTGTCAACCCATGGTCGAAGGTCATCTAGTTCCATTTTTTGTAGGAGAGGTGGGTAGCCCACTTAGTTAATCATGGTAAAGAAGCACAGACGAACGGAAGGAACGGATGTATTCAGGTCAGTTCAAACAAAGTCTCCAGTGGAGAACGAGTAGTAGTTTTGTTCTTGGAAATAGTTCGTGTTGTCTACTAGGTTTCAAAAGACGAGCCGCTTCTGTGAGTTGGAATCGAATCGATTGTCATCATTAGGCATTTGTTGTGTACACTGCAACTGTAAAGCTCACACATCTATCGAATCGGCTTATTGTGGTGACGTGAGGAATAATCTCAACACTCGTTTAGTTGATGATCCCACCCTCGATAGAAAACCCTTATATCTCATTGCAAACCTTGGCATTTGGAAGTGCAACATCAATTTTTACGGAAGGTCGAGTTAATCGGTTGTGTACTGTCTCTTGACTGTTTCACTTGTGTGAATCAAGCTTATGAGACAGACCAGGATATAGATATTGCGAACTCATGACACATCGTCCAAAAGAGATCGTAACCTCTTGTAGACAGTGGCGATGTCTTTCTCTCAAACAGACATGCTCAATTCGAGTATTCATGATTTCTAGTATGCGTTTTCACTTTGACGTGAACATTTCCATTTTTCACCGATTTACATTTGGCCGGCTGGCGCTCATTACACTTCCTCTCCGTCTTTCATGAGGCCCTTGATGTGAACTATTTTTTCTATGCATCGACGGAAACGTGTTCCAGCCAAACTAGACTTTCAGATTTACAGTCTTCGTTAATAGGATGACCTAATCTTTCTCAAACGTGTTCAGTCTGATCAGGGTCTGGTGATTGATGTAGTAAAGATCACATTTGGACTCTTTTTGGTGTCACACTGTCTTTTGCGTTTCGCAGACGTGACGTTGCGTTGTCTAAATTTTCCAGCCACGTGAAACAGCTTTATAGCATTCTCACAGACATCGACATTCACTGTTTCTCAGGGTTCCTAGTCTGTTTCAGTTCATCCAAACTGCTTGCACATGTGGATAGTCTACCATTGCTTTGAATTATCGGTCGTGTCTATAGTAGTCTAAATCACTCGCCATTGTTTTGATGCGCTCAGGGACGACCATCTTGCATGTGAAGTTCAAGCCGTCTGCCCCATAAGCTAAGTACAACCTACAACGGGCATTGGTATCACTGGTACTCACCGTAGGTCCCTGACACTTTCCGTTAGCGACTAGGGTCGATCCTATGGAAGCATTAAACTCCAGTGGGTATGAACGGTTTCATTTTGAATGCTCACGCTAGATGTTGGACGCTTATCTCTGTAGATGTTCCTCGTACATCTCCGGTTGGAATGTGATTCGATGTCCTCCTTTTTCTGCTGTTCGAGAACTTTCTAAACGAATGGGTAAACCAGTGTCTTGCTTTGCCCACCTTCAAATCTCTCAAAAGTTTGTCATTTCCCTTTGCCGCTTGACGTGATGTACTCTCATGGCCATTCACGGAAACTATGACATTCAACTCAGCTCACACAATCGATCACAAAAGTACACCTTTTATGTTGTGCCATGTGACCGAGGTAGGCGACTTAATATGAAGCAATGAAGATCACAATAGATACGCTTGAGTTGCAAGTTGTAATCTGTCTCTCAATGCAGGATGACTACGTGTATATCCGACTTCACATGATGGTGGCATTCATGTCAACCAAAATCCCGTACTAATCAGTAATTGGGACTGGACTCACCGATTTCTGCGATTTCCGTTTGATGAACATCCCTATTTGTGGGCTACTTTACTGGAGCCAACGGGACCCACTTTGCACTGGAGACAGTCCAGCAACCTGAACTCTGCTCACAAACTATAACTGAAAGTTCAGGTATGAGTACTCGATCTTACTTAACGTGAGGTCAATGACGCAGAGGTCAACAGGGTCGTTTCATAAGAACATGGATTGGTTCGCGAGGATATGCACCGCCGACGAGCTTTAGTAGAATGAAGTTTGAGAGAGGTTGACTGGAAACTCGACCTGACTCTGGAAGATACGTTCGAATATAAATTTTCAAACTATTTGAGGTTAATAACTGTACAGAACTGTTCACAGACTCCGGAGAAAAACTTTCTCAAGATGTAACAATCTTACGGATTTGGCACGTCATTGATTGCGACAGCACTGTTTGCAGGCTCTTCTGGTAAACAACAAGGGTGCCCACACTGTTTTCCGATTTTGATTGCGGGGGCTGTCAAGACTATCGTAGTTGGTAACCATGTCGTTGTCTGCTCACTTCGTGATGCCCTCTGGTCTTATTAATCAATTGTTGTTGTTGACTGTCCGACAACGTACAAAGTATGTGGCAGCCAGTGTGGTTTGTATTTCTGTTACTTGTATTATCGGTCGAGTACCGTAGTGTTGCATACAATATCAGTCTAGCAGTGGTTGAACACCAACAATACGTAGGCATTCAGACAGTTTTACCCGGCGGCTCTGACAGTAAGTCAAGTCGGTTCAATCTTTGATCGTAAGTAAGCAGTAGAGTGTGAGGAAAAGTGAAATTTCAGTAACGGGTCGTACTCACGAGGTGGAAATCCAGTCGTCAAATGCGAAGTTTGTTTGTGCACGTAACAGTACTTCATCCGATAAGATGAGAGTAATAAAGAGTGAGAAGCGCAGTTGAGCGCTCAATTATTCTTCTCGAAGCGTTCTTCAGTTGATTCGGTATCGAAGCAGGTATGTGATGTAACATCCACGCTCCCCGCTACCTATCACTAACATATTTCCAGTCGAAAAATGGGGGCTTGAACAATGTGTAGTAAGGATTACACAGAATACCGGGGTTGTTGTATTCAAATTCTGAGATTGGCATCTATCCAGATTAGCAGAATGGTACCGTCAGCTTGAAACTTCCGTTCATCAGTTAATAGAAATTGTGCACCATAATGGCAAAATAAGGTAACGGGCGATAGACTAGAGTACGATTGGAAATATCCCTTTTAAGTGTGGTTACTCGTGAGTAGTGGATTTAAAATGTAAATTCGTGGACATCACGATTAGAACTGTTGCGTACTGAGCGACCTAATCGAGAAACATCAGAATGGCAATCTGAGCGGCGCTAAACATACTCAATTTATTGGAAAAACAGTACTTTTTATGGGGAAACAATAGTGTTTGTGAATGCTATTAAGCGACAGGCGTCCTCACGTTCTGATTGGCCAGTCCGTTGCTGTGTTGTTCCAGGATCTTCCATCTAGCAACTCGGTTGTTTGAAACAGGTACGCATCCATCAGCAGTTTGTCGCCGCCTATGATTGGTTGGCGCCAGTTTGACCATTATTCCGTCGGTAGCAGCTTGCGCGCAAACACCGATTGACTGAACCTTCTCCAATCAAAAAACCGTTCCAGTTCAAACGCAATACTGAGCAGGCTCGTTTTTGCGGCTGTTGTGTTGTGTTCCAATGAGAAGCACATACGTTAGCCCATTTGAAAGCTGATAACATGAAGATCAACCGGATGAAGCGATACGAATGACAGATAAATGAAGCGAGTCAACAGTATGAATGAGAATCCGACAAGGGTGAAGCATACGCAAGCAATCATTGAATGTCTGTGAAGGTCAAACAATATTATCAATCCTCTCCCCAAGACCGCTGCCCTAATGACAGTGGTAATAAGGATTTCTAGATTAGTGCTGCGTCACAAGGTTCAATACTAAGATGTTTGTTCTGTCTGTGCTCGAAATCCCGCAACTTATTGAATCTCGGTTTTTATATTATGCTGGTGATACAAATTTGCCGTATATTAGATGATACAACTGAAAATGAGAAGCTACAGAGCAATTTAACCATATTACACCGCTGGACACTCGGCTCCCGTTTAGCACGGCTGGATGTAGAATGATGAACCTCCGTCATTCGGGCTCCAGAGATTACTTTTTGGAAGCCAGAGAACTGGATATGTTTACGCAAGAGCTCAACTTGCACAACTGATTCAAGCGTGTGTGTAACATATCAGGCCCTTTGAACGGTTTCACTCAGGTTGTTTTATTCATACGTTCAATCCGCTAGTGCGCCCACACCTTGAGCTGGATATACATGCTTGCCTTCCTTATCTCGTGAGTGTCAGTACTCCGATTAAGAAGGTACAGGGTAAGGATACAAAACGGGTTACAACACTGTTTTCTATCCTACTCAAATGAGTTGCGGGAATTAAGACAATTCTGCTTGCTCCACTGATATACCCGTGGAGACTTGATCCCAGTATACAGGATTTCCCATCAAACCTAACATCTTGTTAGGCCGTCCATTTCTTTCTGTCCAAAAACCTCCTCCGTCCTTGAGAAAAAAAGATTGACTTTGTCCTAGTTAGCGGACCGGCTCAGAGCGGCCGATAGGTGACTGACTAGTTTTTACCCGTCTGACTTTTTAGTCCGCTTTGCTCATTAGTGACCTTAACTGTTTTTTCCGGCAACTGTTCTTCTTTTTGGCCACTGCGTATCATCTAAGTATTTTGTATTTTCCGCCTTGGCCGCACACGTTTTGGGGCAGAACAGAGCCGTCTTTTTTGTACGCGTCTTTTGGCTTGTCTTGGGAGGGAATACGGGGACAGTCGCAGTACTTTTCGGGACCGAGACTTTCGTGTTAATTATTATCGGGGTGTAGAATCCGAATTCTGTCAAGCGCATTACGATAGCAAGGATGAACCAGCTTATCGTTTAGGAGGGTTTACAACACATCACTCAAGAAAAACACTTGTACCCAGCGAAATTAAACATCTAAAATTACGGCATCACATGATCCGCCTGACTCGCACACAACACTTTTAGCGTACGGGTGTGCCCAGTCTGGAACAACCTGCCAGAGTCATCGGTAATTGAAATCAGGCGCAGATATGATGCACACGTTCGGGAACCCAAACCGAGAATCTAGGTAACGACCATCAGAATCGCTGCGGTGAAATAACTATACTCTCGACTCCATTGTGGATGCTGGCCAGCTGTTGTCTGTTACATTTTGCAGTACGATTGTTGCATGCTTGATGAACAGTGGTTGGATTTCTATTCTGCTCATTATCTTCAGACTTTCTGTTTCATATTCTTTCTATTGATGACCTTCTGAAACCGAAACAATCCTATCAGCAAGGATTCAGACGTGCACAAGCATTCCCAGCTTCCTTTAGTACGTCACGTTCTTATGAATCATATAAGTGGATATCTTTATATTTTCTGTGTTCAGTGAACTATAAAACGAGCAGTGACTTAAACTCATTCCGAGGCGGTTTTGACTGTAACGAGAATTTCGGTTCTATGTCCTGATTGTTCACTGCCCTGATTAAAAGGAAACTTAGGCGAATGTGATACAACAGTACTCATGATCTTACATTATGATTATGTAAACAAATAAGGACATTCCCCACAAGCAAAATGACTGAATGTGATGGTTCAGTCGCTTCCTGTAGAGTAAATGGCACAATGGCTGACACAACTGTAATATTAGAACACCTACTGGAATTCGTTTCCTGGTTCAGGCTAGAACAATTGCAGCTACTAACGTGTAGTATTCAGTTTTGAGAGAGGTTGCGTGGAAAGCCCGTTTGATCGTGAAGGATTTAACCAAATATGGCTGATGTTGGATTAATTGATAAAAAAGAAAATTTGAAACACTGAGTTCCCTTTAACCACTTCATCAGAGCAGAAAGAA
>LUCH01003656.1:51428-65977 GCA_013368495.1 Paragonimus heterotremus | reverse complement strand
TTTCGCGTCTGGTACTTTAGAGTATACCTGAGGAACCGTTCATTTAGTGCACGTACGCACCAAAACTGATGTACCCGACATGACAGAGCGTCAGCCACAACGTTATCACCGCCAGAGACGTGTCGTACGTCTGTAGAGAACTGTGAGATGACATCGAGGTGGCGCACTTCGCGGGGTAAATGGCGTTTGGAACGGTTGCGGAAGGCGTATACCAACGGTTTATAATCACATTGGCGACCTTCGAGGACGTATCGAAAAGGACGAACGACCGAGTAGATAACCAATTTCTCATGACCGAACGTGCTGTACCTCGCTTCGGCGGGTAATAGGCGTCTGGATAAAAATGAAAGCGGTCTCCATGCTCCATGGACGAACTGTTGGAGTACGGCACCACCAGCTATATCGGAAGCGTCCACAGCTATCCTTGTGGTGACGATAACGTCGAAATGATGCAGCATCACTGCGTCGGCTAGCGCGTCTTTGATGCGATCGAACGGGTCGACGGCTGCTTCTAACCACTGGACGTTGCCGTTGGAACGGCCAGGGAGTGAGTCAGTCAGAGGCTGCATGAGTTGCGCGTGATGCGGAAAAAAACGGTGGTAATGGTTGACCATGCCGTTGAAACGGCGGAGAGTGGCAAGTGTTGTAGGGCGCGAAAAATCGCGAACCGCTTGTACCCTGGCGGTCGGCGGCCGGATATCGTGCTGATCGACATGATGCCTTAAGAACTCGACCGCTGGTTGACCGAAAACGCACTTATCCGCGTTCGCAGCGACGTTATACGCTGCAAATCGTTCGAAGAGCAATCACAGATGATTCTGGTGCTCTTCTTTAAAGGCACTTGCCACCAAAAGCTCGTCGATGTAGGAATGGACCAAGTCGAAACCTTGTGACGTCATCGATAAATCGTTGAAACGTTTGAGCGTCCTTCCGGAGACAAAACGGCATGCGCAAAATTCCAACAGGCCGAATGACGTGATTACCGCGGTTTTGGCGACGTCGTCTGCAGCAACTGGGATCTGGTGGTAGGCACAAACCAGATCGAGTTTCGAGAACACACGGGTGCCTTTTAAGCTAGCCGTGATTTCCTGAATATTCGAAATAGGGTACCTGTCCGGTACCGTGTCGTTGTTAAGCGCGCGGTAATCTCCACATGGGCGCCAGTCTCCTGACTTTTTTGGCATCATAGGGAGGGGCGAAGCCCAGGAGCTATCCGACGGGCGAATGATGCCAAGCTCGAGCATGTGTTCGAACTCGGCGCGCGCTATCTTCAGCTTATCCGATGTTAAACGACGGGCTTTAGCGAACACGGGCGGGCCACTGGTGACGATGTGGTGCTGCGTTGCACCCAGTCACTGGCGGTAGCGAGGTCGGTTGTCTGAAGACGGTCGGAAATTGCTTGAAAAGAGAAGCGCAATTGCTCGTGATAACCATGGGGTACACGGGACTGATTGGAACCGCGTTGGTCAAAGTCCCCGTAACAGACAAGTTTGTTTTACGGTCGACTAGCCGACGGTGTCGTGCTTCGACTAGCAGGTCGAAGTGCTCGAGAAAATCGATGCCAATGACTGACATTTGGACGTCTGCCACGGTGAAAAGCCATCGGAAAGTGCGGCGAAGGCCCATGTTCAATGTGCGAGAACGCTTGTCATAAATGGTAATAGACGCACCGTTTGCTGCACGTAAGGTTGACCGCGCCTGCGTAGGTCTTTCGTGAGAATCCGGTGGGAGAACACTGATCTCTACACCAGTGTCGATGAGGTAGCGAAATCCCGACTCGCGGTCTCGAATGAAAAACAGGCGACTTTGGGAGCCAGAAACGTCTGTCGTTGCGACGTGCTGGCCTCCTTTTTTCCCGGGTCCTTTTTTGGAAAAGGAGCAGGGAGTGCGGCAGCTTTGAGCACGATTACCAAACAGCTGGTGTTACCAGCAGTGGTCAGAGTTGGCACTTCCTGTGAGCACTCGTCGCCTCTTAAAAGTTGATCTGGAGGCTCTTCTGTTAAGCTTACATGAGGGTGAGTGCGGGCTTGACCTTCGGGTGCTGAGCACTTGGATCTGACGTGTGAGGTCGTTCACACGGTCGGTCAAGAGTATCAGTGGTTCCGGCGCTGGTGCGGATACTTGGGAGACCTGTCTTCCGTATTTCTCCCAGATGCGATCGGCTGTATCAGCTCATTACGACAGGGCTGCTTGAGGGTTGGCGCTGAGGGTATTTTGCATATCACTAGGCAGTCGTTTGATCCATAACTCGTTTAACAAGAACTCCTCGAGCTGGGCCTATACTGTGAGGCGTTGCATAAAGCGCAGAACCTGTGAAAGCTTCTGGTCGCTCAACTCGATGGAACTCAGCAGCTGAGCAGCGCGCTGACGGTCCGAAAGGCAAGTTCGCTTGACAATGGCCTCTTTAAGCTGCTCATATAGTTTAATGGAGCGTGGAATTTCCAAAATTTCGTCCACCTCGTCTATGACGTGAGGCGGAAGTGCAGAAACCATATGGTGGAACTTCGTTAGTTCCGTGGTGATGTTTCTCAACGCACAAGTGGTTTCTAGCTGTGCAAACCAGCCTCGAGGACTGTTCTCCCTAAAAGGTGCGATCGGGACTGAAAGAGTACTGGCGAAAACGTCTGGCGAATTAAAAATATGTTCTTGCATAATTCTGATAGCAACAGGGATTAAATTAAATAAATGGATGAAAATGTTACGCTAACTTAGGTCAGAAAAAAAATATACCAACGAAAAAAATAGTAATGTACGGGCTCGCCAGTTTTAGTACGTACGTGCACTAAATTAACGTCGATGCCAACGGCTGTCCCTATACCCGACGTCCGCTCGGAGATCGTAACAGGCGCATTTTTTGAGCGTTGGGTAGCATCTCACGGTTGTCCAGCCACGGTTACAATCAACCGCGGCCCCCAGTTCGAAGGCGATTCTTTTGCGGAGACGCTGAACGCACTTGGGTGTCATCGCACGCGGACTACGGCATACAACTCGGCTGCGAACAGCATGGTTGAACGCTTTCATCCACAACTAAAAGCAGCCCCTGCTGCCGTCGATGGCATTCGTTGGACGGAAGCCCTGCCAATGGTTTTACCCGGCATCCGCACAGCCATCAAGGCCGACCATCACGTTTCCAACGCCGAACTCGTTTATGGCCAACCGCTGCGTCTTCCTGGCGATTGCTTCTCGCCCCCCACAGACGCACCCCGATACGATGCTTCCTACGCCAAGCGGCTTGCTTCGTATATGCGCCGACTCCATGTCACGGACATTCGAGAACAAAGCCGCAAGGTTTTTGCCCCAAAGACCTCCACGACTGCACACACGTGTTTGTTCTCGTGGATGGTTCACGACGCCCGCTATTGCAACCTTACGAAGGTCCATTCAAGGTATTTCCACGGAAGGACCGCTTCTACGTTCTCGAACGCCAGGATATCCGGGACACTTTTGGCATCGACCGCCTGAAATCTGCCTACTTTGAAGGGACTGAGGAAGCCTTCGATGCTACTCAGCATCCCACGGTCAGGCATACAACAACCTCTGAACAGCCTTGTCCGAGGGCAACGTCTACAGACACAATATCGCCGACAACGTCGGCACCTATCGTAACACGTCCTTGTCGTAGGGTGCGTTGGCCTGAACGTCTGGTAGATGACTAGGATTCGTAAGGTTCAGTTTTATTTCAGCACTACGAAAAACCAAAAAATCTCAGAAGCTTTTGGAAACCAAAAATGCCTTTGGATGCATGTTCGCGCATTTACGTTCGCCAGGTAACTTTACAATTGGTATATGTGCCCAAGCTTACCTATATCGCTCTCCATTTCCGCGCACGCGCTCACGTCCTGGATCGATCGCAGTTTGTGACACGAATACTGTTATGCGACCACTACGTTACCCCCAGGACAACGACACTCAAGCTCTTGACAGCTTAGGAGAGGACATTGGAGTAGGAGCTCGCCAGGAACTGTTGGCAAAAGTACCTCTCCACATGCGGCGTCTAGGAATTGCAGTACCAACCGCAAACTGGTGCAGCATGAACTAGACCAGGCCAAGGGTGGCTGGCCACAGTTGGTCCTCACGTAGATCGAAGGGTTGCGTTCGCAGTACCCTTCTGGAGGGGGGCTGTGTAGTGACCTGGAGATACCCCCGGTCTGCTTGCTGTACGATGTGTGAAATCCTTCCTAAAATCTCAACTCACATTGTACATAGGACCTTAAGGATCTTTGCCTGCCGTCTGCCTGATGCATGCGATCGCGTTTGTTTGCTTGCATGCTTGTCGGCCTATGCGCGCCAACCGCGCCACACACTTTTTCCGGCTTGCTCGCGCGCTCGGAGATCGGATCCTTTGCCTCCCAAGCTATTTGGCGTATCGGTGTCGTCTAGCGCTGATTGAGACCATTTGTAATTATCGCATAACATATTTTCGGTCTCCGTAATTACCTGTATTTTTGTTTCGCGTCTGGTACTTTAGAGTATACCTGAGGAACCGTTAATTTAGTGCACGTACGCTATAAAAGTTGATTCAATTAACAACAAAAATTACACTCCCAAGGTTGCGAACCCTGTGCTCTCTCTCTGCGTTCTGGGCCACGTGTGTACAGATTTTAGGGGAGTTACAGCTAACGGAGTCCGCATTTATTTCAGCACAATTCCAAATTCACCTTTCTTCGAGATTACCTCCGTTGTGACTTCTGAAGTTGCTTGGGAACTATACGACAGATTGCATCATTTAGGATACTTAATTTCGTGTGATGGAACTCTAAACGACGTATCTTCACGAACTACTGTGAGTCAGTTTTTTTTTATTTTCTATCACTGTTTCATTTACTATCCCTTCTTGCATTGTATACAGCGTTTAGATCCACTACAAGCAGAACCTAGTAGAACCGAATCCGCCGGAATTTCTCGGCTATTAATTCAGCGATTGATTCAGAGATTGATACACGGGGTTGAGACAGATGCCCAAGGTAACCGGATCCAGTTAGTTTTTCTTGCTCAGTGTTAACCGGGCGTCTGTTGATCTGAAAATCATTCATTGAAGACAGGGTGTAGCACCGCTCTTGAGGGAGGAACCTCCTCGTGACACAATGCAGAATTCGTTCTGGAATCTAACGTCGACAGCTTCTGGAAGTCATTGTGTTTGTCTCGTACCATTGTTGCTTCCGTTTTTCGTTCCACTAAATATGAATACGAGTTAAACAAAAATGTGTAATTGCGTTCATCCGCAAAAATCACTGGTCGGATATAATGGAATTCAATGTTACAGAGGTGAAACAATACCAGTTCCTTAACTCTTGAATCTATTTGACCCAGTCAACCTGATTTTCATCTTAGTGACAAATCTGTTGTTGGGCCAGGAAGCGTTTAGTTGCTCATATCACTGAAGAGATAAGGTGGCAAAGCGATCGTTCAATTTTCAATTTCTATTTTACATCCAATACTTGATGAAGTCCTGCCCCCGTTGACATCCTGATGCTTGATTGGTGTGATCCGGAAATTGAACAGACTGTGTTTTCTGCCGATGCAGATGCGTTTGGTAGTAGTCTAAGCGTAGGGATAAAAGAAAAGGGATGAAAAGTCCAGGTTGCCCTGAACAACAAACCTAACATCGTACTTTGATTAGTACAAATTAGAAAAGGTTGCTCAATTATTTATCTGGCTCCGTTTCGATGAAACTTACACTATAGGCCTCCACGACCTTTGCATTTAATTTATTCTATGGGTTGACTAACCCGGCTAATGAAAAAGCTAAATTGCACAGCCAATCGTGATCTTGTTTTCTCGATCGTTAACCTATGTCCTTTTAAATCTCTGTCATGACGTATCACGAACAAACATGTCAGGGGACTTGTGCCAGTATTGTGGGCAATTTTGTACACTTCAATTAGGTCTCCTGCTCTTGCCCGCCGGCGTTCGAGCGAGAATAAGTTCACCGAGCTTAGTCGGTCTTGGTAGCCTAGACCCTACATACCTCATATCATACGTGTGGCGGGCTTTTGTACGCCTTCGAAGAGAGCTATGTTCTTTTTGAGATACGGTGATCAAGCTTGGGAGCAATATTCCAAGTGAGGAAAAGGATGGCCGAGTACAGTGGAATGAATACTGCTAAACGTGGGTTGGCGATCGTAGGTCTTAATTGGTATAACGCTCGCCGTATTTTTGTCGCGGTTGCGGCACAGTGAGCAGACGAAGCAAACATGCAAATGACTTGAGTACCCAAGTCTCTCGTTCGTTGTTTAGTTGCGAATTCGACTGTCCGTCCACGTGCATCCCTTATATATATGAGGGTCGGCTGAAAAACACGACTTCTGAGAACGTTCAGTGGTAAATCTCACCTTCATATCCATTCGCAGACCTTCAGAATGTCCTCCTGGAGGATGCCCGATTCGAAAACATTTCCCACTGGCTTTATCTCATCTGCGTACATGTAACCTGGGCTGACCAAGTTGTCAGTCAAGTCATCTATATACAACGGGAGGAGGAAAGGAGCGATTTCAGCGATTTGTTCACGGGTTCGAGGTTGGAGGCCCAAGTCACCCGGATCCAGTCAGTTTATCCGTTTCGATGTCACCGGTTTCCTGTTTACCTAAAAGGCAGTCATTAAAAACAGGGTGTTACACCGCTCTGGGGGTTTACAGGAAATACCGAGAACAGAGTAAACTACTAATCTAGCAAAGCAGAATAAAATACTAATCCAGTAACTTCTTAAATAAGTGAGAATCTAATAACACTTTGAGGCGGTCCCCAGGAGAGCAGCTAACAACCTCCAACGGAAGGCCGTTCCAGCGGTTGATAACCCTGTAAGAGAAGAACCGTTGCCTAAGGAAGGTCCGGGGTCGAAACATATAGAGCTTCTTGTCGTGACCCCTTCGAGTGTTATACATTACTGTGGTAAAGAACTGGTACACGAGTCTTGTGCTGAAGAAAAAGTATGTAGGGGTTAAGTCGCCGCGGAGTCTTAGAGATTCAAGTGGATAAAGATCAAGAATTTCAAGACGAGACTCGTAAGATAGATGTCGCAAACCAATGACCATTTTGGTGGCTACTTGCCGGACACGTTTGATGGCGAGTATGTCCTTCTTCAAGCCTGTGTACGCGACTTTATTTGCGTACTCAAACAATGGTCTAATATGGACCCCGTAGAGCGATTGAAAAACATGCCTGTCTGTTTGAGAAAAGGCTCTTTCTATCATCCCAAGGGTCCCAAATCCCTTTCTGGCAGCCATCTGATGGTGATAAGAAAAGGATCAACTAGTCGGTAGTCAAATCCCTAGGTCTTTTTTAAGGTTCACCTTCGCGATATCCGTTACACTTTATGCACTATGTAACACGAGGGTTGACCCCTGAGGTACTCCACTTAACGATGGACCACTGCCCGGCAGTACTTCTCTCCCTTTCACCCTGCACGACCTTCCAACTAGGAATGTCTGTATTCACTTACAGATTCCAAGAGAAATTCCAACTCCTCCTAACTTCCAGCCCAAAAGCCTGCGGTTGACAGAGACAAAGGCTTTGTGGAAATCTAGGTAGCACAGCTCGACCACTTCCCCTTTACCCAGCTTCTCCGTGACAGTGTCCAAGTACATCGGCAGTTTGCT
Source organism: Paragonimus heterotremus (assembly GCA_013368495.1). Lineage (NCBI taxonomy): Eukaryota > Metazoa > Platyhelminthes > Trematoda > Plagiorchiida > Troglotrematidae > Paragonimus > Paragonimus heterotremus. The sequence continues at coordinate 58,382 of LUCH01003656.1, read as the reverse complement.
GAGACAAGTTCTACCCTTGAGAAAGCCATGTTGGGGTGCTTTGAAGAATTTCTACTCGCAGAGAACTCAACAGATCCCCTCTCATAATGTGTTTGAAAATTTTGCTGACGACACTAGTCAGGCTTACTAGTCCGTAATGACCGGCAACGGACCGATTCCCATCCCTGAGGATAGGAATTCTGATGGCTTCTTTTAAGTTTCTCACAACCACCCCTATTTCTAATGTGAGATTTAACAGCTGGAAAAAATAGATGCCAGCAATTTGGCCAGATGTTTCAGGATGGCCGGGTGAATATGGTCGGGTTCTGCGGACTTTGTACTGTCTAGTTGGAATATTGCTCGCTCAACTTCGCGAGGCGCAATATTCTGATCCACCATGACCATGCCCACGGTATTAGAGTGAGGCTAGGTTGCTACATTGTCTGAGCGATAAACACTTTGAGACTGTGGCATGAATGCGTCTTCTATGCCCTTGTGAATCGTTATAATCTCTCCGCTATGGGGAAGTGTGGTCCCAATTTCCTTTCCTACAGAAGATTTGAGCTGATCATATCCTCTTGAGGTCCTGCATAATATCCCGTTCTAGGTTGATCTCACAGATCAAACAAACATTCCTTGCTTATTTAATTGCTCCTTTTCGAGCATTTTCGTATATCATGGAGTTTGTGAAAATCTTTTGCTGAATATATGCCTTCCAGATCACATGATTGCATTGGAAAGCTTTCTCAACCCTGAGGTTAACCCATGGCTTCCGACCCCTTCCTCCAACTTGTTTCTGAGGGACGTTCCTATCTATAAGAGCCCGGAGGTTGTCAACGTAGTTTGCCTACAAACTATCTGTGACGATTCACGCCTGATCGTTGAGTTACGCGTAGCCCAAAAACGGATCCCCAAAATGAGAACAAGATGGGATCCAACAATTTCTACGGTACTATTAAACAACTGCATCAATAATTACAAAAGGCAAGCCTCAATCGTTCGCGACGATAGTTTCGTCCAACAAAATCAATAGCTTCTCAACAGGACCAACAAGGTCAAAGCTGAACCGTCACGCCAGCGGACCAGGACAAGAATGGCCACCCGCGCCGCGGACATTTAATGACACATTAGTTCAATAAAACAAAACGGGGTGAGTGAGGTAGTGGGAACAAGTGTCAGGTTAGTGGGAAAAAATAGGGAATGCAAACGATGGGGACGAATTATCTCAGTTAGTGGATCAACAAATTCACACTATCGACGTTTTCTGTGGAAGCTGTTGGGTTGCAGATCATGCTACCAGCTTCCACTGTCAGTATTTAAAATCGATTCGGTGGAAAGGTTGCACTTTGTGTGCCTGTTTTACCAACAGAGAACACTGAAACGGAAAATAAATCCTGATGTAGTCGCTCTTTCCGAGTGGTGCCGCAGTCAAGGTGTTAGCAACGTCAGAGCTATGGCGAGTTATAATTAAGTCTGGTGTTGAGGCTATCTGACAAGTTCGAGATCTCGTGGCCACCCTAGCATGCTGTGTTGGTGTGAAATTGTTGATCAGGTCAAGCGACTTGCGATCAAAACCTCTACCACTAACAGATCCCAATTGCCAGTTGACTTCAGGAGCATTAAAGTCCCCAAAACGAGAATGCGATAGCCTGATTGGAAAAACGAATGGAGTGATTTCAGCAACGCTTCGTCTTCCTCTGGTTGCGCATCCGGACTTCGACACATCCAGAAGACTGTCAATGAGGGTTGATATGGAGAAGGCTGACGGCGGTCTAAATACTCACGCGGCTGCAGTACCTTCTCTCTACCCGTGGTAGACTGTGGGCTTTACGATCATTTTGACCTTGATTTTTGAAGATTCAGGCAGAGTACACCTGAAACGAGAACGTTACATTTATTAACGAACGTTGTTTACAGTAACGAACCAGAATGCGGTTAGCAGTTATGTACTGGAATGAAAGACGGATATACAAAAAAATGCATCCAGCGGAAGAGACAAACACTTCGCCGTCGTTCATGATACGTGCGCCATGAAGGTTCCCCTGTTGGACGCAGTGAGTATTAACGTGAAGGATGTTGCGATGGCAGACTTCGAGTGAACAAATGTTTAGTAGGCCAAAGAAGGGGCGTATAGTCAGCTGTACCATCGGGGGTTTTAGGGTGAAGTACATTTACTCTAAAGCAAAGAGAGCTGTCGATTACCACAACGTTGTTGAAAGCAGCATTTGTAAACAAAAATATTTTCTTCCGAGAAATGCGACCAGTGACAAACTGGTGGGTGGTTACCAACGTGCTGAAAGTGAGGCGCAAAAATGAGGCGTCGGGTCTCGCGGAAGTGCCAGTTAAAAATAAAAGTTTGCTCGCGAATGAAGTACAGTCCGTTTTGGCTACATTTGTTACTGCCACAGTAAGCATCGGAACTACACATATTTTTGACAAACGATCTGGTGCATCAAAAGTGGCAGCCTCCAGGTTACAGCCTACTTCGGCCCCACAAATAGTAAGTTGACTGATAAAACATCACGCAGTATATCGACAATCTCGTGAAGATAAAGGCTAACGCCCTCCGGCTTACCGTTTCTACCGCAGATGCCAGTGGTGGAGCGCTGGTTTTACGCCCCTGAGCTGTTGAACAGATCAGATGATTGTATACCCAACCACACGACTTGGAACGAGAAGACGAAAGAACCTTGATAGGACGTTCATCAGTTGGAAAACGCGTTGGGTGACGAACGTTCGGGGGGTGATGTGATCGAATGATTAGTCCACAATAAAGGTTGCACCGACCGTGAGCTACAAAGTAAATGAAAAAGCAATGAGAAGGCGCGGTGGATACATACAGCTGTTTATTTGGTGGCTGCACACCTAACATCTCCCCCTTGAGTTTATTGCTCGTAGGATCGTTGTCCAGAATTCACGTGCGTGTGCACAACTCGTTTCCGGGAACGATCTGTCCATATTTTTGGTGTGTAGATGCTAGGAGAATGTGCTTCCGAACTTTGAGTAACAGCCAAAACGTTTTGAGGTAGGTCGAATGTATGCGGGAGAATATCCAATGGAATGGCTCGGCTGTACAGCACAGCCACCGGTTTCAAAGGGGTACGCAGCCGTTTTGCATGGCGGACTCGTATGAAGGATTTCACTCTCACGCCGTATGTGACTCGGCCAGTCCGTCGTAGTTCGCTGCCCACGATCCACTTCTTAACACCACCACGGTAGTCCTTCGCGAGTACAAGTCGACCCAATGAAAACGTACGACTTGTTGCACCTTGACGACGGTTGAACGGCTGCTCCATGCGCCTGAGTCGCACAGATGGCAGTCGTGGAGCTGGACTAATAACGTCAACGGGTGGGCACTCTCGGGTGTGTTGAGATGCGGACTTGCTCGGAATGTCTTCCGAAACACCTCGTTTGTTTCCATTGCAGTCCTCTCCTTCTCGAGTTTTAGAAGTGTTCACTCAAACGTGTCGACAAAGCACTTCACGTCGCCGACTGACTATGGGCGATACGGCAGCGTTCGTATGTGCTAGGTTCCATTCTTTTGGCGAAATTATACGAGTCCAGCTGAAGTAAGTGTATTGTCGTATTCGGAAACCAGAATGTCAGGTAAACCGTAACAAATGAACAATATCCAGAGGTTGATGAGGATGACTTGAGAAATGGTTTGGTTCAGCTCAATGACTTCTGGTCGTTTGTTGCACACGTCAAGCGAAGTCAAAAGACAAGCGGGACCGAGGGGTTGTCTGCACAAGCCACGAAGAAAGATGTACTTTCCCTGCAGCTTTAGCCGGCTCTTGGCGCCTTGAACACGTACAAGCAACCTGAACCAGGTCCTGGTTCATTCTTGATTAGTATACGTAACTGCGTACCAAAGATTTCACCAGGTCAATCACGGGATGTCCGATGTGAAACTGCTTCAGTAACTGTTGTTGCATTTCCGAAGCAGTGACGCTACGTTGTGCAGATAGAATGCTGCCAATGATTTGGAAAGCGATAAATGACGTTGATAGAAAGGTTGAAGCTGGAGATCACGACACGCTATAGTTCTGCCTATACGATGGAGGTGGACCAGTCGTTGAAGCGAAGAATCGTTCATCATGGCACGGTGAACCACATATGACGTAACCGGAAGTGCTCGGGTTGTTTGTGGCGAGCAAGCTGTTGACCTCTGGCTCAGATGGAATGCGCTGAGAGTCGAACATTCCTTATAGGGCGTGTGCCTGGCCAATGCTTGTTGTGGATTGATATATGGTTGAGGATTCGTAGGCGAGTAACATGGTCGCCCAACGTTGGAGTCGGTTGGCCGTATAGACTGGCATACCTTCCCTACAGCCGAAAACACCCAGAGAAGGATTATGATCCGTTAGAAGTGTGAAGTGTAGCCCACAGCGCATTTTATGAAACCTTTTATTAAGAATACGATTCCCAGATACTACTTCTCATTCTGTGCATCACTTAAGTTCAACGTAAGTGAGGATCCTGGCAATGTGGGCAATTGCTTTATCAGTATCGTCTAGAAAGTGTGCGAAATGACAGCACCCGTACCGTGGTCGGCAACATCCGTAGCCACGATGATTTCAAGAGAAGGGTTGAAATGTATCAAAAGCAAGTCAGAGTTATACAGGGAAACGACTTCATCAATTGCGGTCCGGCATTGAAACCACCGGTTCCAGCAAACATATTTCCCCAAAAAGTGATTAGGCGTGGCACGAATAAAACCCCTATCAAGCAAAAAAGAACTGAAGTAGCTTACAAGGCCGAGATAACAGCGTAAAGTGGATGTTTGTGGGCGCTGGCATCTGTTGGATTGCTGCCATTATTTAGGTCGGGATGACGTCCATACATGTCAAAAGTGAAATCATGTTATTTAGTAGATATGAAAATTATTTACATTTGTCTGCACATAGATCGGAGGCCTACCGTTGGATGCGGTCAAGCCCATCAGTGAGACACTTATATAGGTTTATTTGGGGCGCAACGAGCCAAAGCGATACTACCAAGCTAACCAGCAGTCCCAGGTAGACCCGTCAGCATTGTGTCCGCTGTTTGCTGAAAAGTAGCAGGTGCGGTTTTTACACCAAATTGAAGGGGACTGAATCGGAATGGACCAGGTTGTGTATTGATAGTCAGGAGCTTCCTCGAATCGAGTTCCACTTCTTCGTCAGCCAAATTGATGTTTGCATGGCGGATTCTGCCATTAAGCTGAGTGAACATATCTTCCGGGATTGGCAGTGGATACCGATGCGAATCCAAAGCGGTGCTCACTCCAGTGGAGTAGTTGACACAGATACGCGCTTTGCCGTTCGCATTGCGGACAACAACAATAGAGGTTGCCCAGGATGAGTAATTGTCTGGTTCAATGACGCCTGACTGCTCGAGACGTTCGAGTTATTTCATGACGGTAGGAAGAACGGCGTAGGGAACTTATATCTGTGGGCGGAAAATTGGTTGTTTGGCGTTAGTTGAAGAAGAGCTTTAGCAGTCGTGCAGTTATCAAGGCCGGGTGTGTTCCCGGTAGGTGTGAGCTGTGAGGCGTTACACACGGATGCAAACGGGACATTCAAAATACCCAGTTTGACCATCTAATCAAGACCAAGCGAGCTTGAGGTTGAAAGGCCAGTAAGGAAACAAGTTCCTGTAAAGGTACATCGTCGGGAGGGATAATACAGGTTACCTTACCGGTCAACTGCCACATGTTGCCTGACGCACATTGGGCTCGGTGATGAGTGGCGCACACATCGGGTTTGCTAATTAACTCCCAGGTGAGAGGTGTGATCAGCTTAAGGTCATAAGCTTTGTCTAGCTAAAAACGGGCTGGGAGACTGTCGATGGAAGCGGTTATACACCACCTAAGTGATTGGAACTCAATTTCGGAGGCAACAGACAGGTAAGTTGATTTAGCATTAGCATGTGAGTTAAAATCGCTTTTGCGGACAAATGTAATTGGAGCTTGATTGCGGAAGTTGTTAAAGGTGGTGTTGCCCTGTGGGTCACAGAGGCCGTCTTTTTGGTCACTTCGAATGCATCTCTGACATTGGTGCTTTTTGACTGGGAAAAACCATTCAAAATGCTGCTCACCGCGGGACCAGCATGCTGTTGGGATTCTTCTTGGAGATTTAGCAAGGACTTTTTTCACCGACTGGACCATGCCGGTGATAGCGGGCTGTGCTGCCTGCTGAATCATGGCTGTGTCATGGTTCAGGTTTACCGGTTGTTGACACTCAGCCCTGAGGTCTTTCACTGTGTTGTCCATATCCTGCTCAGTTTTGGATAATGAGCGTCCATGATATGAAGACTGAAGGGTGTTACGGTAACCGTACGTACGAGACTCAATGTTATTGTTGGAGGAATAATGAGCTTCAAACTTGGTTATTATCCTTCAGATAAGTAGGCATTGACTAGTGTACACGTGTCAGTCTGCATTCAGACGTAGTCAATAAACAATAGCAAAACAGTACGCACATCCTCAGTTATAGTGTGGGGCGTGTTGCCCATGGTTACACCATGTCTTGGGTGAAAACAACCACGTAACAACGTAGACCGTCTTTTGCCATAAGTAGTATCAGGAAAACAGGCTGAACATGTAACCCAGATGTATAACTAACCCGCATACGTGGTGGCTTGGCTTACTTTAGAAATTACTTTGATATCTGGTGTACACTGCAATGCAAACGCAACGTGATAGAAAATTACACATTCAATCATACCTCCCATACCACGCGAATTCGAGCGTTTCTGCGAGATGGGAATGTGCATTCCACCAGAAAAACTTTGATGGAGGCACTTTCAGAACGCAGGATCAATTACAAAAGCAACCATGATGCTTTCAGGGAGAGAAAGGCAAAACATTTTTCTCAACAAAAATAAGAAGTTGGACAATTTTTAAGTATGGCCGACACTTCTCATTGCAACAAGACTAGTGTGCTTGATAGAATTTACATACTTGTCTCGTAGTTTACATTTTAGTATTTTATG
>LUCH01003656.1:13879-48305 GCA_013368495.1 Paragonimus heterotremus | reverse complement strand
CTAGAAGAATACTTCACAACCCCAAGCAGAGGGTCGTTATGGTGGTTGATGACCTCGTAGGATAAGAGTTGTTGCTTAAGAAAGGTTCGAGGTCGGAGTTTCCAGAGCCTTTTGCCTTGACCTTGCCAGTCGCTGTCAGCCACTGAGATAAAAACTGCTCAGCCAGCTTCATACGAAAGAAAAAGCGCGTCAGAATTTAATCCCCACGGAGTCATCCAAATTTAAGTGGGTACTGGTCAAGAATTTCGGCTCTCCATTCATCAACCGCGGGCCTGTGGCCAGTTAAATGGTCATTTGCTGAGCACGCCCACCAGCCACCGAATGTTTCCTCAAATTGGTATAAAACATGTGACTAGCTTACTTAAGCAGCTGTCATACAAATTTACTAAGGTTTTTTAAGCGCGTTTTTGTCTATGTTGGGATGGGTCCGTTCCACGATGACAATAATAGCTACCTTCTCCTGACCTGTTATCCAGTGCATACACCCTGAATATAAATTATACGATACCCGTACACAAATTCCCCTTCGACGCAAGCTTCCTGCGTTGAGTACACTATTCATAATGAAAACGGCCCCACGGTTTCCATAGAGTGGCATGTTTGCATACCTATTCCACTTTGGTTGTGGACTCCATTCGTCTGGTCAGTGCTTGAATACGTCACGGCACGTCTCTTTCACGAGTTGGTTGCTTGTATTTCAGATTTTTGGATCACTTGCAGCGGTAAACGCTGCTGGATATGACATTCGGTGGGAACACGTACGGGTGTAAAAACATATTATGTGAATGAGAAACAATGGAGGACCCACCAATTGCCGTTGAAATACCCCTCAGAAACCTTCGAAGGAGATGGAAGGTCCGGCCAAATAGGAACCATAAAAATTCTGCCAGCGAGAAAGGAATTTACCAGAGTGAAACACCCCCTGGATTCCTTAGGCTTCCGGGATTTGCTTGAAAGAACCGTGTAGCGTGCTTCGACGAACGTTCTCGATGAGACAATCGGCTTTAACTTACGTTCAACCGTGCACGAGAATACGCGTATTTGTCACACGTCAACGGCTTTGAAGTAGGTTATGCCGCGCGGGAAAGAAAAAACAATTCCAAGTAAGCCCCTAAACATGGTGCGTTTCAACGCGCGCTGCATTATTCTGCATGACGTCAACAGGGCTCACTGGCCGGAAGCTAATAACACTACGTCGATCGCCCGTTTTTGCGACATTGGTGGCTGTGGCTTCTTTCCAGCCACTAGGCAGAATGTTTTTGAACATGTTCTGTCAGGTTATCAGCCCTCACTTTGAAAGTTCCTAAATGGAGCCCTAGCGATCCCGTTACATTCTGCGTTTTCTTTGATTGTGATTAATTCAACATATAGTGCGGGGAAATAGGCCGTGAGTAGTATTCGTGAAGAATTTTGAAGCGGTAGATTGACTTTTTAGTTTGGCCGCGTAAAAATTGTTGGCTACCGACCGGTATTCCTGGAATACCTCGACAACCGCTTGAAACTAGCACTAAGTCTCCTCGCCGAACAGTCGAAGAGAAAGAGTTGAAAGCATTTTCTTCTTCAATCGACGAACACAACTTCAAGTAGGAAATACTTGTTCGTGCCACCTATCAGCAAGACCTTTCTCGTGTGAGCTAAGTGTGTTCACTGGTTTCTTGTTCACACCTGTTTAGGGTGGTTTTGGAGGTTTCCAGGTTCTCCTGAGTTTATATTCTGTGAACAGGTGAGAATGGTCCTCGAGAGAAGCGTATTCCACACGAAAGAAGTGGGTAAGAAGAGGGAATGCACAGTTTGCAGGGCACGAATAAATTATCACTTTTGAATTGCTTCACAAAACATCTGGTCTCTCAGGTCGAAGTCGTTTCCATCCGTAAAATGTAAACCAGGAGGACTTATCGGACATTAACATCAACCCTACCGACGTTTTAGCCACTGGGCGTTCTTAACGTCCATTGTAACTGGCAGCAAATTAGCTCGAAACCAATACTGGGTAATTACTCTCCAGGTGAGGATTTGTTAATTGCTGTTTCCGCTAATGCTGTGTACGGAAAACGCGGATGGCGCAGGGTTTGTTTTAATTCTGGGGACTGTAAAATGGGTTATGCGCTTCATCACGATTATAAATGGGAAGGCTCATCCGCGTATGACACGGGTATTAGAACGCTACGGTTGCCGCGGACCCCAATGCTCAGTTCCTATATGTGCCAAGAGTCATTTGATGCCATGCCGCACTCCAATGCTTCTTGTATTTTTCTTGTGGCCACTCCAAAGCTGAAATCCATGCCCCTGCCTTATTACTCAACAGTAGTGGCGAGAGTATTATGATGTTATCACTCTTCCCCACCACACTAGGTTTTTCTTGTTTGCGATGATTAGTTCAAACAGAAGCGTGGTCTATCCGGAACACTTCGCGTCGAAGTGCCAACATTATGTGTTTACAGCTACTGTCTTGTCGGCATGGACAAGGAAACTAAAAATCCGTCCTCATAATCCGTTCGGAACGCCGATGGCCAGTTTGTCTTGGGTCTAGTGAAGTCACCAATAATAAGAGTATGGAAAAATACGAGCCCTGAAAAGTTTCCAGGTTTATGCGAAAAGCGTCCTTAATAGATGAGGTGCGTCGTGGAGGACGGTGAATAACCCCCCACTACGGGTTTGGTGTGGCTACTCATTATTAGCTTTAGCCAAAGAGTAGCACACTTGTCGGAGGAGTGAAGTTCCTCGATGACGGTTGGCGTCGAAAGACACTGACTGAGAAAGATTACAGACCCCCTACTCCACCTGGGAGGGGTCGACACGGTACATGGGGTAATCAGGGACGTTCACTTCACTGTCAATGATGCTCGTTTAGGACTACGTCTCCACGAGTGCAAAGATGTGACGGGTTGTTTCATAAGCAGCCTGCCAGATTTTCAGAGATACACCAAGTAAATTCAGATAATTTGCATACATCCACTTGAGAGCCGACTGGTCGTTTGATTATGGGAAACAAGATGAGGAAGTGTAAGCAGGAGATTTGAGGAGGAGTGCAATAGCTGAGGGAAGAGATATGAGTGGCAGGCTTGCAGTGATGATCGTTTCGTGATCTTCAGCTGTGAGGTCCATATGGGGTTGTAGCATGAGCCTCACCAAGGCTTGTGCACAGAGAACTGTCCCTGTGAGATAAACAATCTGCCCCTAATATGTCATGACTACCAGTATTTTGGTCTTCTCCCTGTTCAGAACTGCAGAAAGGCACTTTGCTACTTCACGGCCCCCCAAAAGATGCGTGGGTTATCACACAATGGCAAGTTTTTATCATTCATCAAGGGAACGCGCTGGAGAGTCTGATCAGATGTGCCTTTTTTGGAGCACAGAAGGAAAACTGGACAGGTCATTCAGAATACAAATTTTGGGAAGAAAATATTTCATAACTCGCGCCATGGGGATGTGGAATTTGGAGGCACGAAGGGTGGCAAAGGATCAGCTTCTTTCTTGAGGCCACTTCTGCCATGCTTCTGAGTTTCTACGGCTGCTTGACATGAAACGGCCCCGAGTTTCATGTAATTTGTCGAAGATACCAGAGAACTAGTAGTTGGACTCCCATGAAGAGGATCTAGGACGTTTGCTTCCACACGAGGCCTAGTGTCCGCTTTGATATGTGCGCTTGCCTTGATTACTTAATTAAGCTTTTTTCGTCCGTGCAAAGAAAAGTCGAACGCGTGGTTTTTCACTTTAGCATGTGCGGACTCTTGTTAAGGTCTTTTGTCACGCACTATCTCAGTTTGTGGTTTACCAGATGACGCTGTAAAGAGGCCGTTAGACATGTCACTGACCACGATGCCCAGTCTACTCGCTGGAACCATTTGGCTAGGCCTAGAGGGAGGGACAGTCTGAAGGTGGACCTGGCCTGACCACTTAGAGGAGATGTGGTGGGAAGATGCTCCATAAGTTCACTCATCTCTCATGGCAGACTTAGGTCCTGGTATTAGCAGCAACCCTATTTCTGCCGTCGACACGCCACCGCCTCCTTTGCCGAAGTGAGTCCCTAACAAGCGAAGGTTAAATACTTCTTCGGGAAAATCACTTTCAGTTTTATATCCAATGTTGCATTTTACTTGTTCTCCGAAGCTTTCCCCATAGTCGACGGTAGTAAGGCGTTTGTGTCTGGGCGGGCTCAACATTGACATCTGAGAACACCTTTTGGTTATGCCTTCGCAGATTAATCTGAGATTCCACCTGCTTTTATTTGGCATCTAGGTAGTGGACAATAAAGCGTTTACACTTACTCGGAATATTTTTTCACCCATGAACGGGGGGCACATTTAGGCGCCTGAGTTTATTCGCGGTCGCTGGTTTTCGTGCGTACACGATGAAAAGGTGAGAAGTGTGTGAACATTCGGCCATCTATGTGTCGTTGGCAGGCGTACCACAAATTTTCATTTGTTATGAAAAAGTTTCGGCCTTGTTTGAAGTTTTTATTTCACCAGTCCATAAATGCCCCCTGGTCAAGTCAGTGCTATGGTCAACAGTGGTGATGAGTGACGCTGGAATGATGTACGTACCTTAATATTAGAGATGGATAATCTGCGCAGACAGGTTTGATACCTGAAATTTACATGCTGCTAATTCAAACTGAGATACGTTCGCAAGCCGTATCTAGTGGCGTTGTGGTGCATGACGTTGGACAGCTGCTCACTTTATTGTCCACAGCTGAAATTAATCATTTTAACGCTTCTAATCAGCTGAAACGTCGGACAGTAAGTCATCTACAAAATCTGGCCGGCTGAGGAGCCACGCCGTTTAGTGCCTCAACAACGATGCGTGATTTCACACCCTATGTATAGATGTTACCCAGTTACAGGTAAATTCACTGACACCATTCGAAAAGTTTGCATACAGTTTGTTTGTGACCGCTGCAGGTGTGGACACCAAAATATGTTGCAAGTAGTACAGTTTTTCCCGAAGTTGCGATAGCGTCAGTCGGTCAGCCCACTGCTTGATCAATGATCCCAATAATTTGAAACAATACCGGAGAGGTGCCTGTCTCTATTATGTCTGGAGAAATTGCACCGCTACACCCCGAGAAGAATATTATTACCATTCAAAATGCCAATGTTGCTGTGACAGGACAATCAAGTGAGTAGCCCCCCATCTGCATTACCTAAAGAGTATGATGACTCAAGACGTGCCCACGAGAGACCACCCACTTCTATCGTGATGAGTAGAAATTAGCTTAAACACTCCGGATGCACATATCTTACGATCTTCAAGACGACGGATTCTGCCACCAATGAGGACTAGATCATGGTACATGGCATCCTTCAATGCTTCAGGAACTGCTTTCGAATTTAGGGTTGCAACGGTCGGGAACCCAGGCGCGACCGAAACTTGTAGCATGGATTCGTCACGCAATTGGCCAAAAAGCCAATTAACCTCGACAGTGGTGAATAGTGTTTACGAGGGCCTATGGCACAAGACGCACCTCTGATCTCCCATAAGTTGTGGCGATGCTGACGCTCAGGTATATCCGGATGTAACAGAAATAGAGCGCAAAAGGAGCAAGCAAGTGGGACAAGAACCTTTCGTTCTTAATAGAGCTAGCGGCATCCCCATCCCAGCATTCCCAAGTTATAGGAATTACCAAACCCAGCAGGACCGGGACTGATGAGTCGTATTCAGTGCATCCAACTAGGCACACCTGCGCCAAGAAAACCTGGTCTTAAACAATACAAGGTATTTTTTCACTTTTGTAACGTGGCAGCTCACGTTCTGCTGCAGTCTCACCATAGACATTACATCCTTTTGATGAGAATATCATTCGACCCTGACCGTTTCAAAGAAGGGCGGGCACGATCGAAACAGTATCATCTGACTCGTTCTAGTTGTTTTGTGGCAGCTTTTGGTGAGGTGAAACTTTAAACATCCCGTTGCAGTCGGCCCTAGTTCATCCGACCTAGGTTCCTCTAGCATCAGTGTAATCGATCAGTTTGTGGTTTCAATGCGAAGTCAAATGACCGATGCACAACTGATTCATTAGTTGTACATAAGCCTACATGGTTGGTCTGTCTGACACGACGGCTGAGCCCCGTTAAATTTGGCACTGTGCAAAGCCCCACACAGCTGCCATCACAAAAGTCTGGCCCGTAAATTCTTCTTTTGATTCCTAGCAGAACGCATCCGCAAATGGGGGGGAGGTAAATAGGGCGGGACGGCGTTCTATGGTTTTCGCATAGCTGCATGCTTTATATCATGACACTCCAGCTTCCACAGCTAGTCCCGCAGCAACCTAGCGCACTGTTTTGGCGTATATCTTCTACTGTCCACCATATTCGAGTCAAACAGAATGTGACTTACTTCTGAGTGGTAAAGAGAAGCTGGTCTTCATGGGCTTTTCTGAGGCCTACCTGATAGGCCACGCCGACTACTGGGAAGGACACATTACAGCCTTTCTTTGCGTGACCTACGGGGACTGCGTTCCAGCTCGACACGCCGATGCTGGACATTACTGAACACATCTCAGACTTCGTGTGTTGAATGGTCTGTCATAAACAGCCATGCCCGGAAGATATTCCTACCACTGAGGACCCTACGTCCGATGAGCCTGCAGTAACTTTACCACTGGGCTTGAGTGACCACGAGGTGGTTTAATTTGATTTCGTTCGTGTTGTCAGCCTTGCTAGCGTACAGGCCGAAGACAGTGGACACCCGTTAAATAAAATTTGACCCCCGATGTTTTCATGTGATCCCATAAACATTAGAGGACCACACTATGTTATGGTTGGTCAGTAAACATGAGCAACAGTTGTTGACGCTCTCTCTCCAGCTGGCAATAGATCTATACCACCGGCGACCTCGAAGTGCAACAGGTCGATATGTCTGATACGCTGCCGTATCGTGAGGTTAATTTTGAACAAACGTCGCGTACAGATAGACTGTTGGATATCTGGACTACACAAAAGCCGGGAGAAGCGTGTAGTCGGTCCGAACAGGTTTACTTCGTTCATTTGCGGAGACCGCCTTCAACGTCAGCAATGGCATTCCAAATGACATGTTGTCAATCCGGAAAGTCCACTTTGTTTTAGGTTGCTTGCTCAGAAGACTGGAGCGGTAGTGTTGCGAATACCGGATCCGACGAAAATAACCTACTGTGAGGTTAAATCCGCAGACACCTGCAGAATCAGAGAAAAAAGATTACACGCCTTGAACCCAATACAGTTAGGTTGATTCCGGTACCTAGTTTACGTGCATAAGCACTGTAGATGCCTACTGTTCCTTATTTTGGGCATTAACGCGTCATGAAAACTGCATTTGGATGAATCGTCACAGCTTAGGCATGTGTAGCGGCTCTTGTGAGATGCCTGGTTTACTTCTTCCCCTTCGAAGGTTGGTGGCCTTCAAACTGCTAACGCTTTCAGAGTTCTTGGGGGATGATTGACGGCTATCCACCCACAACTCTTTGAGTGACTTCAGGTAGGAGGAAGGCGTGATGAGAAGAGATCCCGTACTTCTCGAGAAGCTGCCAGAATCGACTATTAACACATTTGGGGTGAAAAATATGACCTTATTGAGCTTGTACATTGTCGGAGCACGGAGTGACTTACCTCCTAAAAGAACGCTTTGAATACGATCGGTAAAAGAGACAGAAGTGAGTGTTTAACAGCCGGCAAGAAGAGCGGGGTGGACCTCATTTACTGGCAAAGGCGTGCTGATTTGGATCAAGGGATGTCGTGGGTTTCTAATTGAGCCTATTACCTATTGCCCTTACTAATAGCCTAAAGTCAGCCTTGAAACGTAATGAATCTCGGCTGAATGATGGCCATTTCCCCACTCTCACTACAAGCAATCAAATGAAATTTCTTCTACATCAGCGTCTGCTATCTTCATGCGCAACGTTTTGTCCAGTAAAGCTGCTGTGGTAAGCAGTTCGTGAACCAAGCGTGTCCATAGGATAAGGCTTTGTAGGTACAGATAGAGGGGGCTTTAATATCCGACCTTTCCTCGTGCAGATCCGGGGTGTACTATCAAGGATTACTTCTATTAAACAATCTTCCTCTCCAGGACAATCCCGTTTTTCAACTGTGCGGCGATCCTCTGCATCCACCTTGTTGACATCGCCACTCCCATTTTTGGCACCTTCACTCCAGGGTGTGTGTGCTATATACTTTTTTCGTGAGCCCATCACATAAAATTCCTTGTACATTGACCGCACTATATTTACTGTAGAAATATGTGGTCCCTTGTCATGCACGGACATCCTACAGTCGCGGGTTCACTTGTCTTGCTCTCTTGCGTGTACGGATCGAAGACGGCTCTCTCTGAAAAAGCATCTCACACCGGCGAAAGGAGCGTTCGAGAATGCGAGAGGAATGTACTGGTCTTCCTCAATGCCAATACATTTGAAGTGGCAACAGGGTGGACACTTGGGGTGCCATAAACCGTTTTGAACCGCCATAATATACAAACAGGTAATAACCGCTAAATATCCTCAAGTGCTTTTAGTTCACAAGCGTGTCACTGTGACGATTCACGAATAAGGAGAAGAAAAGAATAGTGGTAGTTGGCAGCAGCAAATGGTTAACGCTGAAAACCCCAGTTATCAGAATTCGGAGATAAAACTTAAGGCGCCAAAAAAGATAGCATTCTAATGTAAACAGTAATAAAAAAGCGGCGAAGTGACGATAACGAAGGAGGATACTATGAAATTCGATGCTCAGGTTACCGGTACAGCAGGTTTTCAGGGTTTCATACCCCAAACGGGCGAAACTATGAGGTTTGTCTTCTATGACACCCAACGAGAGTCAGCTGACATGGAGGGCGTTTGTTGAAAACCGGATGTACAACCACTATAGGGAGTACGAGAATCACGAAGTGACTAAAGAACAGCGCGCTTGGTTTTCACTTACTCTCACAGACGTGGTTTTAACCACAACTTCTCCCGCTCGGCCGTTGGGCTGTGCACTCCAATCGCTGACGCCCTCTCAGTCGTTTACGATTATAAACAACTGAAGCCCCAGAAGCACAACAATCCGCCATGGTACCTACCTCGTCACACCGAAAAATCGATTTTCAGGGAACAGCTCACATGTAACGGTAATCCATAATTGGTGCCAGAACGATAGCTGCAGAGATATATGCCCATTCGTAGTTACTGTGCCATGTTTATTGGCAAAGGTCGTCTTCAATGTCAAAAGGCGGTTTGCCAGAAATTTTCCGGAAAACCTACTTCGTTGTGTGTTATCGGCAAGTAAGGTTCAGACGGGAACGCTTTATAAACCAAATGTGTAAAGACTAACGATTTCTAAAGACCAAGTCTCGTGGGATTTTACCACCGTACGGCCGCGCGTGCGATTTCGGACATCTACTGTTACCGAATCCAGAACTACGAACACTGGGAAGATAAACTTTTTATTCATCCTAGTCAATCTCCGGATAAGTCAAATTTGCTCCTCAGATTCCCATGGTGTCCCCTTAACAAAACCCCGCGAAACAGACGAACAGGCCGCTGGGTCATTTAAACTAATTTTCGCCCATTCGCCTTCTAAAGGAAGAGAACCCTGCAACTGAAATTTAAGGAATTTAAATGAAATCTTGTTCGCGAGCAACCCTCAAAGAGTTTGTTACTGAGTTTCTCAACGATTCCGAAAGCGCTTGCGTTTGAATATCTCCAGAGTATTCCTTCTTCTCGTAACATCTGCGTGGCGCAACATGTTTTTCACACAGGGCAATCGCGCACGGAAAAGTTTCCGCTAACTGTTGGCTGAGGGTTGAAAACATTTGATCAAACTTTGCTAAAAATCTCAGGCGCATGTGTCGCATTGTTCTGCTGGGCAGGCTTCATTGTTATTGAGTGTAACGTAATGTCATGTGACGGCCGCAGTCTTACTTCACCAATCAACAACATGGAACTTGCGTCTAGTTTGTCCAACTTTCAAACGGCTGAGGTAACATTCTAGAAGGGTTTTGCGCTAGCCCATTCCTATTAGTCGTCTGTACAAGTTGCACTCCCAGCTATATCCTGTCTCTTTTATTACTTTCTGCAGACAGTGTCAAAATTTGGCACGATGTGAACACTGTCGATGGTTCAACCACCCTAAAGCACGATCCCAACAGACTGTGATTTGTTTCACGTAAGTAAGCCTACTTTTAGAGCTGGAAGAGATAGGGTTATGTATTTTAGCCGTTTTGCAAATATCACCTGTTATTTCAGCGCTGTGCCTCTTGAGACAGATCCATATCAGAGACGTCCCATCAGCCTGGCCAGTCATACCCACACGAGCTCACACAACGTCATTTAAACAATATTTCGGCGCTGCTGTAGTGGCTTTCCGGCCAGGTTGAGCCTCTACCCATTTGGTTGCTGCGTAACATCTTTGTCCACTCGCGCTTCACGATTAAAACTGTGACCTGCCATCTTTTCTTCAAAAGTGACTGAAAGCCTCTGGAGGGAGTGAAACTTTCTGCTAGCTGCGTTCGGAGAACCAAAGCTAAGCCGCAAACACATAGCCCGCCAGCTTCGAGCTTTTACTCAGCAGATTTCCACCCGTTTGGAGATGCCTCTGTCTTAAATTTTCCGAATCCCAAATCAACTGACCACTCAGTAGAAGCTCAGTAATGCTCACGTGGATGTCATCAGAGGTTCTCATTGAGAATGTGAAGAATGGAAAATGTTGTTCTGTACTATATCATCTCGCGGGTTCTATTTCGGCTTTCACCAGTAGGCTTAAAGTTTGTGTTATTATGATGTAAACACCATACCTACTTACCATGGCTGAAGTAGCGCTGCTGATTTGCGACTCTGTCCTGAGAGAAACGGAAGCCCCGAAAGTATTCGCACATTATTTCGGTTACCAACTCGGTGTTTAAAAGACGATTGTAGTTTTCACAGTCTCATGCAACTGGTTTTCACCCGGTGACCCAAGAAAAACATTCTTCATCGCAGCAGCTGATCACCCCACACGGAAGGGTGGGCTGAGGGTTGTTCAAGGTGGAAAATAGAATAGCCTCTTGTCTGGATCTCTTCTTCAGCTGTCAGAAGCCAAGATAGGTAACTGCCCCTCCAGTCCGCTATCAAAACAATGCGCGAAATTTGGGGCACCGCACATTGATCGGAAATATGTAATCAGAGGGCCATTTTTACAAACACCTCGCACCCATATGAACATTCTGGTAACTACCCACTAGTTACAACAGGTGGCAACCGGTCAATTTTTTGGACCGCTATAAATGCCCGTGGCGTGATACACAAGCAGTTCCATGTAAGCCCACTATATATTCCAAAAACACGCTTGTCTCTGTGTTGTTCACAAGACTCTTCTTTCACAATTTTACAAAAGTGTACGAATTGCAAACGGAATGGATCATGCTGGGTTATCAGTTTGTACGGAGGCATCGGTCAACACTCTTGACAGCAGAAGTGACAATCCAAACCAGCTTGATAGAGAAGCGGCGAAGTGTCACCCGTCATCAACCGGTTTCGATCACTGATTATTGAGTTGTGTCCGAAGATACCAGATAACCGAAGTTTTATGGTAGAGGGAACGTTCAGTAAATTCAGAAGCACTTTCGAACCGGTCTTCAAATGACGAGTGTTCATTCCGATTCTAACCACCTACGGAGATTAATTCCAAATGTGGGAGTATCTCAGTGAAAAAAGTTGGAAGGTAGTTTAAAAAAATATTTACAGAAAGCAAAGTGAAACTGTTACATTTGAAGCACATCCTATTCACGTGGAATGGCTCTCAGCTTGGAGCGACACTTCCAGTATCGAAGTGATAGTTAAACATATATGAAAAACACGGACTCAGGTAAAAATAAATTTGCGCCGGAGTCCTTTCTCTCTTGGGTAACAACATGTAAATGAAGGCTTCGAAATCACTGTTGTTTATCGTTAAGTACTGAAGATCAGGGCGTACGGTATAGCAAGAGGGAGGAAGAGTAGAACGTGTACTTGAACTTTTCAAGGGAAGGTGATCAGTCTATGCTCACCCCACCGTGTCAGCGAGACATGATTCCAGAAACTTGTTATCCTTTGTTCATTACACCTGCTTGGTTTCCGCTGGTTTTATCTCGTCAGAGTGCACTGACGGTATGTTTCGTGTACACGCATTTTAATCTCGGTATGGTTGTCTGGTAGACATGGCCACAAACTTCCACATTTTCAAATATGGTCGACAGTTCTTCGATTTAATGTTGCGAACGTTTTTACGAGAGGCTTATCACACAACTCCGCAATTACTGAGCTGTTTGTCCCACACTGCTGTTGCAGTCGTTCAGTCCGGACAGATAAATGGTATTTAGACTGTCCGTGATTGTCCTCCTTCGGTCGGTTCAGTTTTACCAGCTGGTTTCTATTTGCCACATTTCCCAGTTTTGGTTGAGGATCATGATGTGATAGCCTTACAACGTCCGCACAACTGAGTGCTTCTGGAAATTACCAGAACTTTTATACAAGACACTTGTGTGTGATGTTTTCTAATGTACGAACTTCACTTGGGCGTGCGGTTCTTTGAACGAAGCTTTCGGTTTTAGTGCCACCGTTTCAATGTTAGCTGGATAACCGTTGGGAACATGGGCAATCCACTTTTAGCAGTTGTAGTTTTAGTAGGCTTACTTATTTCGGGGGGGTTAGCGACATTGTGAGGAATGTTTAACATGCAACGCGCCTCTGAAACAACTGAAATACAGTTTACCAATCTTGACGACACGAATTTAGAGCAATTTCAGTGTGAATGTAAGAGGAGTGTTTCTCAATTCTTGTTGATGCTGGATAGAACCACTGAGAAGGAATTTTCGACCATTGCAAGTTTTGCAATTAATGTTCTGACAAAAAGCCGGCCCGTGGAAGTCCAGGGGCCGGCCTCAGACGAGGCGTAGACATACGGTCCCTGACGCCACTCTCATATTTCCAAAGAAGTGTACGTGGCCAGTATTAGTGGTATTACTCACGACATCCTGCTTACTGACATCGTGAGCGATTTGTTTGTCCTAATATTGCTCAACTGGGTCGCTTGCGCTACTACCTTGTAAGGTACTGGTTGGTAACGGCTGAATTCCGTGCTTAGACCCGTCGTGGGTGTGAGTCGCATACTTTTGTTGATTATTAGTTTATTGCATACAAAACTGAACAGACAGGTTATTAAGTCCCCTTATTTTTCCTCACTTTTGACCAGTGGGCTGAGCGATTTTCTTCCTAAGGCAAAAGGTCAGGTTGATAAAGTTGGAGATTTTCTCCAAAGTTTCACTGGCGTTATCTACGCTTATGATGAGGCAATGATTTCGTGTTTGTGCCAGTCTATTTTATTTATAGAAACACCGTTGTTTTATCGTTGTTGCTGCTGAATTGTCCTTGCGCTACGAACTGTTGGGGCATAAGAAGTGGCGGTAGAAAGTTGCGATAAGGTCTCTGCTACGTTCCACTTGAGACCGATACACAACCTTGCAAGTCGAAGGTGCTGTCCCCCTTCTTCTCATGCCCGTCCATTGGCGTTGAATATAATCATAGTGCAAAGTATTCCGAATAATGAGTTTAGCCAACTTGTTCAATCCTTTATTCGCTGTTTTTGGAGTGCACGCATCAAGCGAAATGATAGTGAGGCCACGCTAAAGAAATTTACCATGACTCCGTTTATATCTGCTAAAGGTAAATCACTGTCGACACACCTAATTCGGCAAACGACATCCACAAAATGTCCGTTGTATATCGGTTGATAACGCTTCAACAGTTCAACAAGACTGCAATGGAGGCGTTTGTTAAGCAGGTGCTTGCGAAAGATTTTTGTACGAAGGAGAGTGGTTACTAATCGTGGCGTTGTCGTAAGCGGTGTACATCCTCCAAGACTTTGGTAGTTCTAGGCAAGATTGTGTGGTTTGCACCAACGCAGGTTTTCTTGGATAACTTCATATCTACATCTTCTGCGTGGTCTTAAAAGCCTCATTTTGTTTCTGTGCTAGGTCCCAAAACCCCTAGCTTAACAACACCGGCCATTTTGAGTCACCATCCATTGTCAAGCTGTTTCACACCATCAGCTCGCGTCGGTCACCTAGCTTCGTGCCCACCACCTCTCAGTGTAATGGCGTGTTCTGCAGTTCGCTTAACTCAATGGTTGGTATAATTAAATAATTCTCGTTTGACTGAAACCATGCTGTACACGCCCCTGACCATTTGACTCAGCTCAATGTTTTATTAAAATTACGTTCTGCTTTGTTGTTTTACAGAACATTGAGCGCTCTTCAACGCACACTTGTTGGAATTTGATGGCATACTACTGCCTCCTAGGGCCTGCATTTTGAACATTTGTCCACTGTGCCTCCCGCGTGTCCAGACCTGTTATTATTTCCATTTTGTATTCCGACGGTGAAATGAACGACCTACCGTTCAAGGTTGGTTGGCCCCCCACATAATTGCCCGATAAGTTACCGACTTTTCTTACTGGAAGGATTTTAACAATGAATGTCACAAGTGGTTTAATCGTCGTTCCATGTTTCTAAACTTACCTTCGGATGGTGGATGGTGCCCAACTCTTGGAGCCCTGATGCTCACCGTACAACCAAGGTGCTGTATGAAGACTTAATCACTGAAGTTAGTGTTGGGGCCGTTGTCTAGGAATGCGTGTGTAACTCGACACAGTCGCAACGCTGAGCCATATTGGCACCAAATCCAGTCAAAGTCTCTTGAAACCTGTTGATATAACTCCCCGGCTAGATTCCAGTGAGTACTTTTCGGGCGTAATTCTCGTGCGTACCATGACGCGAAAGCTTTTCGCTATTGGATGGAAGGAAACTGGCCGTCAGATCCATATTATCTCGCAGTGTGGCTGGCCAAGAAGAGTACACAACAGCGCCTATATCCTTGCGGGACCCTGCTCCATTTGTTCGGCACCACTCGCCAAAGTCAGTGGGTTATCTGCAGTTTGCAGGTACCAAGGCGAACCAGGCCCCCTGATTTTTCTGCTTTTGCGCCAACTAATGCCACCAGCCGAAAGGATTTTGGCACGTTCTTTGGATTCTTACTTGGGTGTGAGGCTTTCCCTGACTAAGCCTTGCAGAGTTTGGCCAGGCGATAAAATGTTCATGCAAGCCGCCAGATAGGAATTGATTTAACAGCAAACTCCAGTAATTCGTTAAATAGTGATTCAAGTCCTATTCTAACAACCTTGTGTGGCACTCCAACCTACCTCTTCTTTATTACCCTGGAAAGTCTGTCGACAATTCGTATGTGATCGGTTTTTGTTTTTAGAAAATGTTCGGTTTGATTTAGGTAGAGTCAGTCGACACCTCTTCACTTGCATCGCCAGGAGCTGCAACCCCTTCAGGTTCTTTAATCATGGCCACGGGCGATTTATCAAATCCTTAGATGCAACCTCAATTACTTCGTAAAACCGCCAAAAGAGCTGCCGAAAGACTTCCCCAGCTTAATTACGCTCGGCCTAGTATGGAATAATACGTAGTGTGTGGTGGGCCTTCGAACGCAAGCCTTACAACAGTAGCTAAATTGGGGCAGCTTATATCCTTCACCTCCTAGCTCACCGACCGATTTTAACTACAGTTTATACCAAAGCGACGAATCAGTAATGGAATCCATCAAACAGTTCTGGCTTCGCTATCGTCTGGCCTGCACTAACCACCACGTTCCCAATGGATCATTCAACGGAATTTACGGAAGCCCCTGAGATAGGTGACCTGGAGAATTTATCTGAAGACGAAACATGATTGAGCTAGTTGGGCAATGTTCCTCACCGTTCTTAAAAATGAGTTCCCTTTGCTCTTCGTTTGACGCCGGGCTCAAAAGTATATAAGTAGGCTGTCTTTCTTCCTTACGCAGTTTGCCTAAAAGACAGTTGCCACCGAGTAATAACTGATCACCTGAAAGGGTGCAAGTTAGGGTTGAGAGAAAGTTATTAGTTTCATGGTCACGCTTCTTGCTTTCATCGGGGAAGACTGCCTCAAAAATTATTTCGGATGGTTACTAAGTTCTGTAGACCCGAACAAGTCGAAAGCGTAGAGGAAGGGCGCCGTACCAAATCTAACGACATCCCTGAGAAAACTGGAAACGAACGTGAAAGGCAGTGCAGCACTGCGAAGGCAAACACCTCCCTCAAGGAGTCCTGACTTACAGACTCGTCAAGCTATCCTCCAAATGAACACTCAGAATATACTTTGCATCTGTCGACTAACCGCATTTCAGTACAGTGGGCGGATGAAATACCTCACTAGAGGTAGTCCGTTTGTTCCTTGAGGTTGCTCCTCTACTCATTGATTCCGCAAGTTTTTGACTGACTGCGCTCGACCATTAGGCTTGCCTCGTAAAAATTTGAGGCCAAAATCTGTGCGTCTACCAGATATGTAATGCGTTAGATATCACAGAACTACACAATGTTTTGACGGAAGGACCACAATGTGCACTGGTTGGGTTTACACCGACTAAAATCTTGCTACGTAATATGTCCAATTCTCAACTAGCCTCGCGGTATTATGTCTTGTGAATAGCGTGAAGTTCAGGCATCCAAAAGGCGCAGCCATAACCTGCGCGTTTAAGTGCTGATTAACGAACGTGCTTTTTAATCACTGGTCTATGCAGGCACAAGTCTTCATCCAGTTGCTTGTTAGAATGAAGTAATGTTAACCAAATCGCAGCCGAAAGCACTAAGCACTAGTGCTTGAGTAGTGGGAGAACGGTTACACAAAGGTTCATGGATTAGGGCATGATGTCTACTTCGAAGGTCAGTTTGGAGGACGGAGTGTCTACGGCAAAAATACCTAACTTGGTAAGTCGAAACTGTCGGATAACAAATATTGTGTGCATGAAGTAAACTAACGCAAGCCAAATCTAACGTCAAAATCATATGAATTAGGTGGTTTAAAGGATTAAACTCAAAAAGCCCACATCGTGCGCAGAGCAACGATCCCCGAGGTTGGACCAACCGGTTATACTAGGCGAAAATAAAGGCTTACAGTGGGTGAAATATTCTTAGACCGCATGCTAACCCATGTGGACGGTAATGTTCAACAACTACTGAACTAAGGACCTGAAGTGCCACGCTGACTTTTTCACTGGTAGCATGAAAATAGTAACAAATGCGAACAGTGTTTGCATACATTAGGATCCGAACATGGTTGACAGATATTGTAGCGATTGAAGGCTTACTAATACCGATAAATTCAGCCAAACGCTGGAAGTTATTTCTTTAAAGTTTGATGACTTACAACACTGGGGGGAAACCCAAAAGTTATGAAGAGGTTAAGGGAGACCTTGGATACTCTTCCCACCTAGCCATACAAAGTCTGAAGGCTGCCAAAAACTGATAAGATTCTGTTCATGCTAGGAACGGTGTCCACCCCATTGAAAAGGGGGTTATTTCTGTCACCTTGCGAAACGCACGTGGAAGCTCACCCAAAGTGCCTGGATACGATGTATACGCACCAAACTGAGGACCCTGGCTCACCGGCGCGGGTAATGAGCCGCATGGAAAGGGGCCCGGGGATTGAAGTTGCTCTATTTTGGGCAAAAACTGACAAAAGGGAATGAAACCGGAGCTTGCAAAGTCCTGATAAAGTTTTTCTGAAGTAGAAAGCTACTGTCGTTTCTTGATGAGTCTGAACTAGCGCTGACGGTGAGCCAAACTAGAGCTAGAGGAAGAGCGTAATGTTGGGGAGGCTGCATGTGTTGTGTTTCCGACTACTGTTGTGTATTTGATGGAGAGTCAATGGCCACTTCCCTGTTTTCATCTATTTCGTTCTTCTTGACTGTCCCTTTACTTACGTTTGAAATGTTCTTGATAGTAATTGATAGCCTTCCCTGCAAAGACTGATACGGCCATTCCCGTTACACGTGAAACATCACTCCCCCTCACGAATGTTAACCTCAATATATTAGTAAAGCTTGATATCATTCACTTGTTGGAACTTGTTATCGCGCAGTTTGTCCATCCATAGTTCCCACTACTGGGCCTCTGGTTATGTATACCTTGGCTCTACTTGCGCTCCATCGCTCTACCATCGAGTGATTGTTGTATTTGGTCACGCTCACGTGAATCGCTGATCCTGCAACTTGTAAATTTGGCGGATTCAATATCGAGATTTGCTGTTATTATCCTCCATTCGGCATCCTAATACTTCCCCTACATCTCAGCACCTCATTAGTAAGAAACTTGCCATAACGGCAGTCTTCCCTTTTACACAGAATCGGCCGCTTGGTTGGCTTAGAATTCAAAGGAGTTTGCCACATCACAGACTGGACTACTCTAAATCTGGCCCACCGACAAAAGTTGCGAATAGACTGAACGTAGCTCAATAACCCACTGGACGTCCGAGATGAAGGGAAGTGTCTAAAATTTGTGGTTCAACCTAGGCAGGATGATTGGCCATCCAGAGTTTTTAGTCAGACAACACAACCACAGCAATACTCTTTTAGAGTCTATAATTCCAACAGGCTCATTCACATATACCTGTTCAACGCAAACCACTCACTCGCCCCTGACTGCACCAAAACTTACAAAAAATCTTCCAGAAGTGGGACTTCACGTCAACTGAAAATGGAACTCTAAAACTAGCCCAAAGAACAAGGAGGATGATTCCTTGGATGACAACAGTGCACGTGGCATCGAGAACACATGTCACGCAAAGGTGTCTATTCACATTGACGATATTACAACCAGTTGTATTGGGTGGCCTTCTGACTGGTAGCTTGCAGCGGCTTTATTTTTATGCTGAGCTGGAGCTTACTAAATGCCAAAACTTGGGATCAGTGGATGAGCGTCGGAATCGCCGGCTACGTTGGTGTTAGTCTAGATGCCTTTACTCTAAAGCATAATGTTGCTTTCGGCAGAAATCTGAGATGTCGAGTGGATTAACGGTGCATTTCTTTTTCTCGTGGGGTGATTTCCGCCGACTGGAAAAGTTCCCTAACTAGGTAGAGTTGTGAGGATAACCGAGCCGCTGCCTAGCGAAACTGACTGCCTGACAGGGAGGAAGAAAAAACTAAATGACGAAGAGTTAGCTCCACAAATGAGTTCCATATCATTTTCAATCAGAAAGTTTGCCAACATCCGGCACGGTTTCAACGGAAATAAAATTCTGTTTAACCATTAACAACGCTTGAGCACCTAAAGCAGAACCGGAGGAACAGGTCTACATACGAAACCTCAGAATAGTCAATTTCGTCTTCTTCATGAATACCGCTGCGGTCAGCAGTGAGCCTTATGTGTTGATCGTGGATCGTGACTTCTCCAGTTAACATAGATAAAAAAATTATTTTACCGAGAAATCCGCTTTGTAAGTTTGACACCTGGTGCAGAAATTGAAATCCCCGAAATCTGCGTAATGGACACGTATACGTTTATTGAAAACGGTCTTATTGTATGTCAGTTTCGAAAGTCGGTACGGCGGCACTTGTTGCGGTCGATTGCACATGACAATCCTAATCTATGCTTGGCGAAGCACCTTCTCATTTTTTCTTCTATTTTATTTCATATTTCATATTTCTGGACTTTCGAGGCGATGTTTGAAAGCCGTGAATTTTGCACTTTCTCACAAGTTCAGGAGTACCTTCAGAGGTACATGGAAGATGTGGACGTCATTTACGTTTGTGGGACGAACCGCAGGTCTAAAAAGGTTCTGAAGTACGACAGGGTAGGGTGGTATGTTTTCCCTTGCTTTAGACGTTGTTCGCACTTCTCCAGTGGTTGCGAAAATCAAGTCCTACATACCACCCATAACGAATGTTGACTTAGACCGGCCAGCGGGCAACATATAGCTTGCAAACGAGCCGGAAATAACGCAAACCCATATGAGCTGGGGTGATTATCCTCCTGATGTAATTGAAGAAAGTGAGTTTCTTTACACAAAGGCGTAGATTTTTCTTGCGAATTTTAGATGCGATGAACTAGATAATGAGGGCTTTATGCGATACACGGCTTCAGTCATCCCAGAGGACACCGAGAATATGTGAAACAAACAGCAACATTCTGTATTGAGGAACGGCGGGAGTAGCTTGAATGCTAGTCGTAGACCGTGAGTTCTTGAGCTGCCGTGTTCGGCGAAGGTGCTTTACCTGAAAAAATCGTTTCATTGAAGTGGCACTCGGTGCAGAAGTTGAAGTCATCGAAATCTGCGTCATGGACTCATATGTATTAACTGACCATTAATTGAAAACGACTTTATCGTATGTCGTTTTTGAAACTCTGTATAGCCGCTTTTGCCGTGGTCCACTGCCTGTGGCGATGCTAACACAAGAATGCTGGGGTTATTTTTGTAGTTAGTTGATTATCTCATTTTTGGTTGTTTGTTTTTTCATTTGCAACCGCAAGGCGACGTTTGATAATTGTGAATTCCACAGTTTCTCACAATTCCAGGAGTGTCTTTGGAGGCACACGAATGAGGTGCGCATTATTTACGTTAGTTGGACGAGCCGTAGGTCGAAAATTGCTGCGAAGTACGATAAGGTGAGGTTACTTGGTTTCCTGAAAACTGTGCGGACTCGTTGTTATTGTACGAGGCATAAAAAGCGTAGTAGTTTAGTCCGGGGGGTGCGACGTGTCCAGTGGGTTAACTGCTGTCAGTTCTAATAGACCAATTCACGAGAAATATTGTGCGGAACACGATTCCACGTGGTTCGATGAGATACCCATTTAGTTGTGAGCTCTTTCGAGTTGGGGCATAACCACCTTCTCAGTCGTCTGTTATATCAGTCTCATACCAGTGAATTGAACAAATGCAGTAATCTGTTCTAGTGCAATACTCCAACTGCTGACATTCAGCAGCTTGTAGCGGATGTTTACGGGGAGGTACCTCACAACCACTGATGTTAGAAACATAAGCTGCAAGTTGAAGCCTGCACTCTCTAGTGATTTTACTGTACAACATTGGTCGAAGAACATTAGGGAACCCTGATGAGGTGCCGTCAGTAGTTAGTGCGAAGGGTGTGATGTGCACCATGAGGGATGAAGGCAACAGATATACACATATTTGCTTTGCCCAGCGAACGCAGACTAAGCTACTCCGACGTTTCCCACATGTGGTGAATGTGGATGCCATCCACGGGACAAACAGGCACAAGTATGTCATTATATATTTCCTTGTACTTTCGAAGTCGGGAGTAATATAAGTTCCTCGTGACAGATGGTAT
Source organism: Paragonimus heterotremus (assembly GCA_013368495.1). Classification (NCBI taxonomy): domain Eukaryota; kingdom Metazoa; phylum Platyhelminthes; class Trematoda; order Plagiorchiida; family Troglotrematidae; genus Paragonimus; species Paragonimus heterotremus. The sequence continues at coordinate 27,202 of LUCH01003656.1, read as the reverse complement.
GGAACACGGCCTATCCGTGATGTACAGGTATGTTCGCAGTGAGAAGTACGCTTTACTACGTAGACCGTTCAAAAATTTTCCTGAAATGTTGAGCAAGCAGATTGTGGTGGTTACATTTGTCATGGGTAAGATGGCTGCACAAATGCGGGCAGCCCATGCGGTGTTCGGCTGCGAAATCCTGTTGTGTTACTTCCGTGTACGTGACGCCGTACGTTGGTATGTGAGTGGGCCAAATTCGTTCGTCCTAATTGTTGAAAGACAAACTCATTTCGCAGTCGTTGTTTCTTCCACCGAGTGGCTACGATAGACAATGAGGAAAAGTGAGTTGCGCCGGTACGCTGTTTACGGTAAGTCCAAACGTGACACGCATATCATCCGCCGAACCGACGGGAAGTTTCTGACTCATTTGTTGTGTGATTGGCTGTACATCAAGCCGAGGTGGGCCATCCATGCGCAAAGCGATGTTGTCCGCTTTGGCAATCGAAGGAATAATAGGCTGGAGAACGCAAACGGACAGCTAAAGAAGAGGACGCACCGGAGACAATTTCCAACCGTTGCCATTCAGAAAATGTGGGTCCACAGTGAGTGGCTTCCGCGAGAGTACGAAGTGCAAACGGCCTATGGATGCGACTGCCGTGAGGTTGTGGGTGAAGAACATTCTTCACGAAATGACCACTTTCTCAAATCACCTTGTCTAAAAACATCTGGAGGGACAGACTCCAAGACTACCTTCCGAAACAGTGTCTGAGTGCATAGTTAATGGTTCTCCAGTAATCACCGCAATCATGGCAGTTTCGTGTGCAACAAGATGGTGACACTTTCGATATGGATATCATGGAGGGCACATGTGAATGTACCTTTTACCGTACAATGTTGGTTCCATGCATACACATTCCGTCGGCGTTTCGAAAACCCTTCTACCTATAGGGTAAGATCTTCTATAGTTTCCACTTCCTATTGCAAAGGTCATGCTCCCATTCATGAGCGGTGGCTGGCAGAATAAAACTTGCTAATTCGACGGTTGATAAGCCCGCAGCTTCGGCCGCTTGCTGCAGCCAGTTCCAACCGTAACTATAATGTCCTTCATCGTGCACCTAAAAGACTGCATGACTGCGATCACCACACGGCGGTGATCTGCTTCAACGACATCAGCGCGTTTGCCAGTAAAATAGTGGAACGTGCTGGAGCCGGTTTACCTTTGTACAACACTCCCATGGGCTCACCCACAAGTAGCATGCAGCCCAGGTGAGTGAGGGAGCCCAGAACAGGATTTCCATGTAGACAATGCGGAGACCAGGTGCAGATGAACAGCTGTTGGTGCGATGTCGATCAGCTGATTTTTCCATCTTATTGTATCCATTTGGATAAAATTGTCCATTCTGCGGCAAACAGCCTCAATCTCAGTCGCCTGGTAAGTGCACGTTTTGAACCCTTATTTTCGTCAGTTCCCTCTACTTCAACCGTCGTTCGCACTTCCCCAGTGATTTTAGGAAACAAATCCCGCACACCACCCACAGCAGATGTCGACTTAGACCAGTTCGCCGACAGTGTACCGCTGGCACACGGACGGAAGAAAGCGCGAATTCACGTAACCTGTTTATATAATTGAAGAAAGTAAATACCTTCATATATGCGTACAGAGTTTTGCGGATATCAGATGCAACGAACGACACGGTGAAGAAGATTTCGTTTGATACAAGGTTTCGATCATCCGGGGGACACCCGTAAAACGTGACAACCAAAGGCTACATTCTGTGCTGAAGAAAAAACGGAGGTAGTATGTATATTTATCCACAGTTATCAAGTGCATGATTCAAGATTTTATCCTCATGTTTTCGTCCCCAGTGACTTCACTCGTTTTTCTGTGTTTCAGCATAGGGTAAGTGGTTAAGCATGGATTACAGTTTGACATAACTCGTAAGGTAGAAAAAATGGACAGAGAAGTTGTGCGTCGTATGTTTTCCAGCCGGAAGTGTTCTTCGATGTCATCCGTTCAGTGTGTCACCTCGTCTCCATTCCGGTGTACCTCACGAGTTGATGTGAAAGTTCACAACTAGGGTGGCAACAAATGATAAATCATGACGAATGTAACTAAGAAAACACTAACCTATCCAGTTTTTGTGCATTGTCCGACGGTGAAATAAGTTTATAGACGTACCTTACGTTTGCAATTTTGTAGAAGGCCTAGTACTCGTGTTTTAAGAACGGTTCGATTGTCGAAATTATTATCACGTTTTCCCGCTTAATGACGTCCAAGTTTAAATAAAGGCGTATGTTTCCACGTCTATGACATCGATTCTCATTATATTCTACTGTCGATCTTCCGAAATAACACAGATTACAACTTTTTGTTGTTTTTCTTTCAATCCCTATGCCACTGAGCTATCGCACATATCTTGCTTACGTCTTCCGAAGATTCAAACAAGACAATTTCCAGGCAACAGAATTCTAAGATTTCAGACAGTTAAAAATGTCAAAATTTCAAAGACTTCCGTAGCTAAAAAATATGTTTTAACTGGAAGACAACAAAGGTATTCACGGTCTATCGATCACATGCCGCTGAAGGTAGTATGTACCATTATCTACAAACTTCGAATACATAAGTCACGTCGATATCATCAGGCTTTAGTTCACAGTGATTTCACTCATCCACCTGTTTGTCAGCATATGGTACTGTTTGATTGAATTCGTAAGGTAGGACAAATAGGCAGAACAGTTAAAAGTGTCTAACTACAGAGTACGTGTTTCTTTGTCTCTTAAACTAGGACAAATGTATGAAGCAGCTATAACTGTTTCCGCATAGGGTACGGTGTGCCTTCGCTCGTGAGCTAGGACAATTTCGCAGGACCGTTTTATGCTTTCAAGCCGGATGTACTTTTTGATGTTTTTCGTTCAGCAAGCCATCTCGTCCGCATTCCAGCGTACGTCGTGAGACCATGGAAAAGTTTACAACCGTGGTAACAACGGCTGGCTATGCATGCCAGATATAACCAAGGAAACACTACTAAACTGTCCGGCTTTTGCGCATAATCCTACGGTGGAACATGTTTAGTGGCCTAGCTTGAGTTTTCAGCTTCATAAATAGCTTAGTCATCATGATCCAACGTAAGTTCAATCGTCGGAAGCATAGTCAAGCTCTTCGTCTTATTTACGTTCAAATTTCATTACTCTCGTGTTTCCGCATCCGTAACACCGATTTTCCATATATTCCACCAATATTTCTCCAAAGTAATGTAAAATGCAACTTTCCGCTATTTTTTCACTGATCTCTATGCCACTGAACTGTTGTACATTCGTTACATACGCCTACGGAACGTTAGAACAAGAAGATTCTGCAGCAATTATTTCGGCTATTGAAACAGGCCACAAAATTGCAACTTCAGTAACTCAGAACTGTTTACCTCAAACACTGCAGACATAATTACGGTCTACCTATTACACATGGCACGGTGAGCCATTTGCACTCACGCTCAAGGGTCTTGAGTGACATCCCTAAAAAGAGAACAGGGAGTTGGGCTGCAGGTTGATTTTAACGAATGCGGGGATGCTTCAACACAAATTCTCACGTAACTGAACTTGCTTTGAAACAGTTGTTGTCACCGTTGTTTTTGGCATTTTGCACGAACAGATTCAACCACAAAGCGTGTAACATTTTACTCATCTCACTCACTACTCTGAAACTTAGTAGGATTTTGATCGTCGCCTTTATAATAGCATTTTAAACGAGTTATGTTGGAATGCACCCTGTAGTTTTTAACAAAACTTCCGATGTCAATCGCACCAAGGATGGTTTGAGCCGGATGTTGCGGTAAGCAGAGTGCATTGCAAATGATAACTGGTGTTTTAGTAAAACAATAGTCGATGGACAGCAGGCGGTTACCCCCGATGTGGTCACAGTATACTGGAGCACTGTAAACTGGAACGGCGTGTACTGGAATGAGAGGCTGTGAGCAGAGTTTACTGGAGTTTCCACTAGCCCACCAATACCGGCTTCATATAGAATATTACTTTCATATGCTGCTTCATGCTAATTAGCAAACCGGTCGGTCGAAGCCAGCAGATTGATCAGACCGTCCAAATATTGATATTAACCAACTAATCCATTATTTGTCTGTTTGAAACTAGCATTTGGTGCACAACGGTTGTGTTAATATCAACAGTACGACAGTATACCTCGTTCCGCTGTCGAAGTTTTCAACGTTTTCTCTACTGGAGGAAGTTCATGAGTACGTACGAAAAAAATGGATTGTTCAACTGTTAACCTTTCGTTAAAGTGTATGCTTGTAGATAACGAAAAGAAAATAATTCCCACACCATCCATCTGTGTTTAGCGACAACGAAAATTAGTTGAGTTGCCCAGATTGATTTTAGGGCCAGAAGAATGTCAATAACGGGACAATTTCGAGAAATATGCGGGCAGCCAACTGGATTCTTGCTGGTATAAGCAAATCATGAGATACTCGGAATAAACACCCTACATGTTGGGCTCGTCATAGGTCATTCGGCACGTTTGTCGTTTCGTGTTTGGTTTGGTGCGGATTGTTGGATCTGTCAGAGCGGGTTTGATTAGGTAATGGAAAATTGACTTCAGAATTTCTTTTATTTGCTTCTTGCTTTGTGCAGCGAACACTCGTTATGAAACATGTACTGCAACTACACGTACAAAATGGTTACATTTTTACGACTATCATTGCGCACTTAAGGAAACTTTCACTTTTATAATCTCCACAATTCATAGCTATATTCTGTTGTTCATTTTGCACATTTGGTACATACCGTTTCATTAACTCCGTCTGAACACTTGCTTGAAAGCATCACTATCAGTTTTTGTATGATTTTCGTCGGAACGAATAAACAGGAGTTACCGCACATCGTCCCTGTCTTCTTCATTTTCTGGATTTTTGTTTTGGTGAAGTAATTGCACAGCAAAACAGTACAGCACCGCGTGTTGGCTGATCTGCCGACACAGCGTTTATCATCCAACGCGGTAGCTTCATTTTTAAGTGCGTGGAGAAGCCCGCTTTAGGATGAGGAAAGCGCGAACAACCAGAACACAGTTCGTCTCAACACGAGTGTGGGGTACGCAGGTAGCCATGATACGTACGAAGCAGATGCAACAGGACCTCTAATATCTATTCTGAGCTCAGGCGGACTCTCAACCTGGAATTATCATTTAAGCTTTTGTGCTTGTTTATTTTATTGATGATCCTGGTCCATGAACCGTGGGGTTGCAGTGTGAAAAACATACAAACGTTCCGTTTCTAACGGTGAGTAATATATTTTTGCCTATCGTGCAGGATTTACTGTTTTTGCGCTGTCGGACATAAGAAGGAATGTGATTCGAAACGAGAAGCCTGAAGTTTGGTCGAACTAGCCTTGAAAAAGGACCTACTCCCCTATTAGTCTTGTGTGTACGGGTTGAGAAACCTGTGCAAGATCTACACGATAACAGCGTTCTAACCACAGTTCAACTCTTTACTGAGAAGACACGTTTGATGAATCCAAAGAAAGATGATAACAAACCTCAAACAGGTTGTGTTTGTTTCGCGCGATTGACCGACCTGTCAGAAACAGTCTACTCAGACGATGCTGATGCCCAAATTTTCTGTTTGACCTATTTGTCTATAATGCCGTCTCGATTGTGCGACTTAACCGTACTTATTCTTCTGTACTTGTTCCCTAATCGTTTGGATGTCATTGTTCAACATATCTGCTTTTATTTAGCTTGCTTCACCGGAGGTGAACTTTCGCTGTTCTGCTTGCGCTACTGACGGGACTCGTAAGGTAAATTTTCGTATACATTTTGTGGTGTTTAGTCAACCTTAAGCAGTCGACTTGTGAGCTGCGGCACACTTTTGTTGTCGATATTGACCTTTACAGATGAGGTATGCTGACGACTGTTTTACATATTTTAGTGCTTGCAAAATAGTGCCGTACAACCTTCGATCAGAATTCTTTTCCGAGTTCGTGGGTTGTTATCCCTGTACATGCTGCCTGAAGATAGTTTGACTGTAACACTGGTGGCTTTAGGACTATTCTTGGTGAATTTTTGTCATAACGAATTTGCAACAAAGTTGAGCTGAGAAAAATAACGCCTCAGCTTCATGGTTGCCATACTCCTTCTTCATGTTCGGCTTTATCTTGATATTTCTGCAGTCCGCCTTTTAACTGAGTTACTCCACTAAGTTCCATTGAAATTCCGTTCAGACAAACTCAACACCAGCCTTCGCTTAAAGTATAGCGCTTCAGTCACTACTTTCCAACCACGAATTTTATTGCTTGTTTTTTGTTAAAGCTGTCTATTGAAGCGGTGTTATTTCGAGCTTTCTTACGGAGATAATCTGTGACGGTTACTTTTTATCACATGAACGACGTCCCATGAAAAATATTATGTATTCGTAAACTTTCGAGGCTTCGTGTACTGGATAACAAGTTGAGTAAAATTATTCAAATGCAGAATCTAATTGCGTCTGTCATTCATAAAACGTCGGGTCCTCTACCAACATTCATGAACCGCGCTCTTTGAAAGGTCCGCTGAAGTGGTACTCAACAGTCATACAGAGTTTCCGTGTCAATGCTGGTAGTAGTGAGACATGAAATCGGGAGGCTTTCTCTGATCTGGCGGGAACTCTTAATTCAAGGTCCACCAAATCCCTGTTCACAATAACTAAATCTGAAGTCAACTGTTATTATCTCAGTCCTTTATATTTCATTTAGTGTGGCGTCGAAAAAAGATCACAGCGTGTTAGGCATTTTTAAACAACCCCTTGCTGTTGATAGCACCCCAAACAAACAGCAATTATCGTTAACAACACTCGTTTCATGCGGAACCCTACGTCTGAGAAGGTCCTGAAAACATTTGTAGCAGTTAGAGTGAAGGGAGCGTTTGATAACTTCAGGGACTTGAGGTATATAGAGACGTCCAGCTGGTTCTCATTCGAAAAGTGAAGTGGTTGACTGGACATTGTAAGAACCTCGGTTGTCGAAATGCTCAATCGCCCGGTTCCAGACTACTGTTTTAGGTAAACATTATCGGCTTCGATACCGCAACAATCATCCGAAATCGTGATGACCTCCACAACGTCGGTCTTTGTCATTCTCTAAGAATGTAAGTATTTCGTTACAGCAGAGCGGTGGCAACTGCCCTTGGTGAATATCGAGGAACCTTGGCCAAATGTTTAGACATCTGAGTGACATTGAATCATTTACTGAAGATTCGAGTCCACACTAATTGCCTAACTATCTGGCGATCTAGTGACGCGTTTTTCGGATACAAAGCAATTAGAAATATATTTTGCCTTCGACATAGTCAAAGAGAAAGCTATTGTATAAACCGGATATAATGATCAAAGTGTTGTGCGAGAAAAGTTAGATCTCTCATCACGAACATGAAAAAAACCCCAAAGATCGATCAAGGGCTGTGCTCGTGCAACGAAACGGACAACGAGGCACCGCTCAGCAATGGTGGACGGTAGAACAGAATTGAGCTCACTTAAGTAAATAGCCATTGGTTGGGTCAGAACAAAACGACCGCCCGTGAAAGAGAGAACAATGAAAATTGCAGGCCACTCAACAAATACATAGAAGGAAATGTCCGTTTTTGGCATCCAGAATTTTACAGAGCTGAGATTAATCAACACTAACGGAAACTGTAGTAATTTACAAAATAAGGATGAAAATTATTATTGTGTTTCATTTAAGGGAAATATCAAACGTAATACCACCATTTACCTAACCAGACAGTGGTCAAATCAAGCACAGTAACCTCAAAAATGATCCTCCTCCCCTCAGCAAAATTGACAATAACTACATCCCCGATAAAACGCTCGGAGTATTTGTGCGATCTAGCACGTGATCACGAGATGGATGTGTTGCTTTTTAATACCTTTCTTAACGAAGGCCCGCCACTATAAATTACAAACCCTGGTGTTGAAAGACAATATGTAAATAAACAACTCAACAAATGAGTACCCCTGGCAACTAGTAAGGCAAATGTCGTTGAAAACTCGTCAGCGTTATTACTACGCACATCAATTTTCGCAGTTACTCTGCTAAACCCACTCGGGCAGATGACAAACGTGTAATTCACTTTGGAAACCTGAGAGACAACATTCTTGTGTATTATACCAGAGGGCCATCTGAAACTCCATCGAGGAGGATGGATCCAAAGGTTTTCGTCTGCCAACTTGGTGTTCGACGTTTCTTGCCCAAGGATTTCCAAGGGAAGTTTAGAATGCCGAAAATTCCTTAACTCACTATACACCTATTGGACGACGTTCAAAAGCTTTTTGGCAGCGCCTATTCTATCATACACTGAAGTCTAAACTAAAAGAGTTGGCTTACTTGGCGGCACGGAGGCAATTTTCCTGGCACAGTATTCCGGATGGGGAAAGCCGATTATCCTGTTCTTGAATCCCTGGGTTCAATTAGTAGTTGTGGTGTATATAACTCTACTTTCAACTATTTTACTGCATTGCACATATATCGGTTTACTTGCATAGAAGACTGGCACACACCGTTGGCACTGGGTGATAGGTTTACTTAAATTGACCTGAACCATACTTCCCACCAGTGAACTCGATTCTCATGTGTTTACTACAGGCATGGCCCACGTGAGTCTACGCCCGTAAGTTTGTTCGCATTTCCGTAGTAGTTCTACTCCCGGTATCTCCCAGAGCAATAATGACTGTTGAGTGAAGTACGACACCAGAATGCACTTAATTGGCTGGTGAAATAATTATTAGAAGCAGGGATTTCGTAAATCCACGAACCCCAGTTATTTCACTCTAAAGTCTGGTGCGGAAAAAACTACAACTTGAATATGGACCTGATTGAGCTCAAAAATCAGTGGTAAGAAGATTATCAAATCGAAAAATAGCGGCATGCGACGTAGCCATAATTGCCGTGAGTCATGGTGACATGACTACATGGCGGTACAATGGATGCAGCCACAGATGTGCTAGCCGTCTCCGATTTACAGTCCACCGAAATAGTCATGGTACACCGTCGTTGAAGAGTGTCATTTAGTCGGTTGAGATTGGACAGGTTGTGTTGGTTACATCCGTTTTTCCATTCGTATCGACCAGCGACCACCGTTGCTTGGCAAATCAACGTCTCCCTCTTCCAGGAATCTATGTCGCTGTGGTCTTCTACCTTTTCTTTTCTTCAGCCCTTTTGATGTACCAAGTGCTGAATGCTTTATCTCTTTGAGTTCACCCGCACCTCTTGTCTTTCCTCACTGCTCTATCCACAATGCAGATGTACTCCCACATTTAACTCCCTTCTGCGTTGTTTTCAGTATTCTTCTTCCCAGTTTACATCGTACAATTGAAGTTTCTTCATTTTCCGGGAGATAAAGGTTTTACTCTCGCACTAGCCTACTGAATGTCCAGTCGACACTGGTCGGCTGGACGAAAAAGCCCCACTCACATGCCCCTCGTCTAAGTCCTTCCGGCTTACACTTAAGGCGGGGTGTATGAGTGAAACTTCAAGCAGAGCAGCGCAAATCGACTGCGGATGGTGTAATGCGCACGTGTTTTTTGGTTGCAATCGCTGTGATAAGCTAACCCCCTATTACTCACGTTAATTGTGACCGTTTCTCCTGTTCGTATCTTCCCATTTGGTATGATGATAAGACTTACGAACCGATCTGACCTGGAGGGCTATCTTCACCAGAACGTTGATGTTTCCAAGCTCAGCCGTGTGGGGTAGACTTGGGGTAGCCAGACAAAGAAACAGCTAAACTAATAGGTTTGTATATCGCACTACCAACCGCGTGAGGTTGACTTGGTAATGGCACACGAATTTGTGGGTGTACAGCAGGATTACATTTGTGGCTGCGGTACTGCCGTTTTCCGTGAACTCGAAGTGGGGGGTCAGAAAAGGTATCCTTAAGCGTAAAACACTCAGATCAACCAACAGTTAGTCATGGTTACCGGAGTATCATTTCCCGAGAATGAGAACCCTCACAAGTTTTCAGAAGATTGCTGTAGCTAATAGTACATCAACTGCGCACACAGGCGTTCTGAATGGGTCTTAATTGTCTGATTCATTGCAACTCTTATCAAGCGGGTCAGAACTTCAAGTTGTCGACTGCTGATTGGGCTGCCCAAGGAAACTCCATTTTCATTCGTCTCACAGACGAGGTTGTTGAGTCAAAGACCCACCTCAGATCTCCTCCGTCAGTTTGAGTCACGCGCGCAGGCCAAAATATTGTCTGTTGAGGCAGAGTGTGTACACACTGGTGGGTTTGTGCAGCATTGGACGGCCGGAACGTTGCACTGCACTGATCGCCATGAAACGGAGCCGCTACGACATCAGTGTTGCAGCTTTGGGATTAAGGAATCTCATATTCCAAGGCAAAGTCACAGAAACAGGGGCTATATACACCTTCTTCGGTATAGGCCAAATGATGACGGCATTCCGGTATACGGTGTAGTTTCTGCAGTCGTTGGCCGCATAGATTCTTTGGTGAAGGACAAAACGTACGGCATTATTCCTTCAATCACTTCAACGTGGCTGCACTTCCGGCGAGATAAGTCTGCTACATTTCTTAGTGTTTATGGTTTAACTAGGTGTCACCTTGATGATACAAAGGACCAGTTCTACTATTAGCTCTCCGACACGGCCGGCTTGACACCTGTGATGGACCGACCGTTCCCCTCGCGTGACTTCAACACGCAAGTTGAGCGCAACTCGGTAGCTCTGCCGGGGGCCGTCGGGCTTCACGGTATTGTTGTCGCCAAGAAAATCCGCAGTCGTCTCTCCCTACAGGTGCTAATCACGAACTGGCTATCAGGAGCAGTCCGTTCTTTCTGGGTGTGCGCAATACAACGAGATGGACTTACCTACGAAGTCAACTTTACCACCTATCTGATTGCATGATGGTGCGGCGGCGTAGCATTAGTGAATTGAGTTTCACGCGAGTGATGCACGGAACCAAATGTAACACAGGTCGTAGACATCACTTACTTCATAACAAGGCACCAGAAAGCGGCCTGTGTGAGCGCGGCGCTTTACTTCACTGGCTCAATTGTCTGGAAACGACTTGGTTGTAGTGTGTATTGACCGACGAAAGTGTGGATTCCCAGAAGATCCAAGCTGCAACCGTGTTTTCATGCTTGTCTGTTCTGTACGAATGATTATAAGTACGCCTGCAACAGGAGGCCTGATACGAACTCAATGCCACTTTCTTCAGTCGTGCAACCAAATACACACGGCAAATGTTTGCTCTTTCCCTAGAGGCTCGTTTACTGTGTAACATGCAACCAGAAGAGCAGACAGAGGTTGTATCCAAAGTTATATTACGCAACACGTAGCGGTACTAGATTACCAAAAAAGAGGTTAAGAGTACAAAGGTATGACGGAATTACCTTTAAATGCAACCGTCCTCTTTGTTTGTCTGACTGTCCATTAATTCACAGTCCTCGTGCACGATGTTGACGTGGCGACCTAAAAGGTGAACAAAGCAGCCATATAATAATTACCACTTTGAATTCAATCCGTGCGCGTTAACTAGTTTCGATCACTCATTACACAACTCCCCCCCTTCGATGAGCACCGTCCCCGGTGGCTCACCTATATCTAACGCGCCCACAACTTCGACTTCCACCCCGACTTCGGGAGCGTCCGATGGTGATTCACGGGATGCAGTTTGTGCATATGGCTTTAGTCGGTTGAAGTGAACTATGATTGGCTGCCTGTCAGTTCCTGTCAACTCACTAACCTGACAAGTTGCCTCAGAAAGTATTCGTTCGACAACATACGGCTTTTTCCCTTGTTTGTGCATCTTCAGCGGGACTCCCGGGCTCGGAACCGTGTTGTGCAGCCACACTCTTTCACCAACCTTCAGGGGAGCTCCGAACACTTTCTTATCATAATAGTCCTTCTGGTGTCTGTGAGATGTCTCCAGGTGGGTACGTGCGATCTGGTGCGCTGGTCGAAGTTTATCAAGAAGGTTGCTCACGTATTGTGCAACTGGAAGTTGCAGCTGTTGCGTAACCGGTAATCGGACATCTGAGGGTAATCCCAGCTCTCGTCTGGTCCACAGGAAATGTGGGGTTTGGTCAGTAGATGAATGAATAGCACTGCGGTAAGCTAGCATACACTTCGGTATAGCTGAGTCCCAGTCGGTGACATTCTCCTCCGTGAACACCTTGAGGAGACTTTTGAGGGACCGGTTAGTCCTTTCTATCTGCCCATTGCCTTGCGGATGGTAAGCTGTGGTCCGTGCTTTATCTATTCCTGGTAGCCTGCACACTTCGCGAACCAAAGCGCTTTCAAAGCAGGAACCTCGGTCTGAATGTAGTTGGCCACGGGCCCCCCAAAGGCACATCCAGTGGTCGACAATGGCTGTTGCCACCGTCGATGTGTCCACTTGTGCAAGCGGGACTGCCTCACACCATTTGGTGAAGTAATCTACCAGGACCAATATGTATCGATTGTTACGAGCTGTTTCAGGCAACGGTCCATAATATCTACGCCAACCAACTCGTTGGGATATCCTGCAGTCATAACATGTAACGATGCTCGACGTCTTGTTTGGGGATTTTTGAAGGCACCGCACTTTTCACATGATTAGCATAACAATCTGACATCTCTTCGCTGATGTGGCCACCAGAATCGTTGGCGTGCGGCCGCCTCCAGTTTATTTACTCCCGCATGACCGAGCTCGCGGTGTAGGTTTGTTAAGACGTCATGTACCATGGACTGGTAGACCACAACCCTCCTCATGTAAGAGGGTCCATATTGGATGAATAATACTCCCTCCATCATCCTGAGCTGTTCCCACAGCGCTCAAAGACGGCGGGATTCATAACTTTTTCCTTCCATTTCCTTGCTTGCTTGTCGCTCTCCGTCAATTCGGCGCTCCTCGTAAAGTAGCGCAGTCTCAGGATCTGTCGCTTGAGCCTGTTGCCAGTGCCCGTATTCCGCGCTCTGTAGGTTGATTAGCGCCAAGTGTTGCGTACTACAGGACGGACAGTCACCACGGTTGTGTGCTGGGCGTCTGGATAGAGAATCTGCGTTAGAGTGTCGCCTGCTGGGTCTATGTTCACACTGAAAGTCGTATTCCTGTAAGACCTCCTGCCAGCGGGCCAGCTGTCCCTCCGGATCTTTGAAGTTCTGCAACCAACGGAGGGATTGATGGTCCGTGCGCTCGATAAACCTTTTTTCTGACAGATAGTGCCGAAATTGTCTTGCGAAGAATACTAGAGCAAGCATTTTTTCCTCGTTGTACAATGATTCCTCTCGCATTTACTCAAACACCGACTACCGTAAGCTATCACTCGTTCTCTACCGTCTTGTCCTCGTTGGGGGAGGACA